>PVJH01002056.1:47938-181483 GCA_004026705.1 Nesogale talazaci | reverse complement strand
AGAACAAGGAGGTTTAACCAGGTCCTACACGCCATCACAATTGTTCTGAGTCCATTGTAACAGCCACTGTGTCTATCCATTTTGTCAAGGTCCTACTTCTTTTTCTACTATACCCAGCATGTTGTCTTCCCCAGGAACTGACCTCTCCTGATAATACATCCAAAGCACATGAGACAAAGTTTTGCCACCCTTGCCTGACTGCACTTCTTCTAAGAGAGGTTTGTTCTCTTGGTTGTCCATGGTACTTTCTGCAATCCTCACCAGTACCACAATTCAAATACATCTATTATTATTTGGTCTTCCTAATCTAATGTCCAACTATTATAAGCATATGAAGTGATGGAAAATACCATGGCTTGCGTAAGACACACCTTGGTCCTTAAAATAGGCGTCTTCAAACTACGGCCTGCGGGCCACATGTGGCCCACCTAAGCACATTTATCCTGCCACAGGGTGTTTTTGCCACCGCTGCCTGTCCTGCTTAGTGGCCGACTCATCCTGGGCCCACAGTGAGTTTATACAGTTTTTGTTAAACTATAGTCTGGCCCTCCAACCGTGTGAGGGACAGTGAACTGGCCCCCTGTTTAAAAAGTTTGAGGACCCCTGCCTTAAAATAACACTCTGGGGCTGAGCCCCGGTGGCGTAAGTGGTTGAGTGTGGGACTGCGGCCCGCGGCTTGGCGGTTCAAATCCAGCGGCAGCTCTCAGGAGCAGCACTGGGTAGCGTCCACGACCACCAGAGACAGTGATCCCCAACGTGATCCCCAACCCCCCCCCCAAAAAAAAAAACACTCTGGCTCTTTCAACATGTTACAGAGATCTTGTGCAGCAGATTTACCCAATGCAATTTTCCTTTGATCTCTTGTCTTCTGCACTGGATCCAAACATGATGAACTCCTTGACAACTTCAATCTTTTCTCCATGTATCATGACGTCATTTACTTATTAGTCCAGTTTTGAGAATTTTGGTTTTCTTTTCATTGAGCTGTTACCCATGCTGACAGCTGGAATACTTGATCCTCATCGTGCCACAAGCCCTCCTTACTTTCAACAAGCAAGGTTGTGTTATCTGCATCTAGCAGGTGGTTGTTTTTGCTCTCTTAAAGAGAGTTAGCATCCTATGGGCTGGCTATGAGTTGGCATTGACTCATTGGCAGTGGGGATGGAGTTTTAATGAGGAGGTCATGAAAACTCATAATTAAAAGAAAAGGGAAATCCCACCAACAATGATGGCTATTAAATCAAACCTATGTCTTTTTGGTTTGCAAATCAAATTTGCAAATCAAATTTATTTTGCAATTCCTTGTAGATATAGATAGTAACGAATTGCAGTCAAATTGTGTTCTACTGTGGCCATTTTTAAGTAGATGGTCTGAAGCAAATCTACATTTCCTATAAAAACTATGTTTAGGGCTGAGCCCTGGTGGCATAGTGGTTGTGCACGGGACTGCAGCCCACTGGGATAGAGGTTCAATTCCAGCTCCAGGGAGCAAAGGTTGGGCCTCCTACTCCCACCACCAAAGGGCAGTGATGCCCCCCCTCAAAAAAAAACTATGTTTAAAGACAATGTTTAGATTCTCAAAAGGGCTCACTTTGCAACTTAATTCATAGTATGGTGAACCAATGCTAACACTGTGCCCATGAAGAAGCCAATGATGGGCTCTGTGGAATGATTATGGTCAGGAAGGAAATCCCTGAAATAAGTCACTTTGGAAATTAAAGTGGCAACAAATTAGTTGCTGTGGAAGATTCGGGGAGGTTGGGTCAGTTGTTCAATATTAAATCTATGTCTAATGGAGCCTATAACTCAGGAACTCCAGTATTTTTGTTTTGGGCATTAATAACTCCAGTATTATAATTTAAAAACCCAATCTAGTTTAATTCTTTTGAGAGTCCATTGAATTTTGAAGAATAATAAAGCGGGGGCTGAGCCCCGGTGACATAGTAGTTTAGTGTGGGACTGTGGCCCACTGACTTGGCGGTTCAAATCCAGCAGCAGCAAGCCTGGGCCTCCCACTCCTACCAGAGGGCAGTTATGCCTAATTAAAAAAAAAAAAAAAGAATAATAGAGGGATAGAGTTTTTGTTATGTTATTTCTTTTTTTTAGGTGCACAGATTTAATGAGACACGTCATAACTAGGAAAGGGTGGAAATCATTTGAACACTAAGAACTGAACACCTTTTGGGGGGTCTCAGAAAGGCCTGCTTCACATCCACAATGAGGCTCAGATCAGAAAGACAGACAATAGTAAATGTTGACCAGGATGTAGAGTGATGGGAAACCCTTCTATATTGCTTTGGAAATGTAGACTAATGCTGACACTTTGGAAAACAATCAGGCTGTTAGAGGTTAAATATGATGCTGCCATGAAACCAAAACCAAATTCAATGCCATTGAGTCAATGCTGCCTCCTGCACTTTGACTCCCACCTATATACACAAGACAAATGACAACATATGTCCACACAAAGACAAGTGTCCATAACAGTAGTATGCAATGTAGGTTCAAAATATGGAAGCAACTCAATATTCCATGAACAGATGGATGGATAAACATAATGTGGCATATACCCACAATGGAATATTACCTGGTAATATAAAAGAATCAAGTACTGATACAGAATACAACATAGATGGATCTTGAAAAATTAAGTTAAATGAAGAAAGTCATATGTAAAAGGCCACACAGAATTCCATTGATAAAAATTGCCTAAGGGGGCTGAGCCCTGATGGTGTAGTGGTCGTGCATGGGAGTGCAGCCCACTGGGCTGGCGGTTCAAATCCAGCAGCAGTTCTCCAGGAGCAAGGCTGGACCACCTACTCTCACTAGAGGGCAATGATGCCCCTCCCCCCAAAAAATGCCTAGAATAGAAAAAATCTATAGGGAAAGAAAATAGATTGGCAGTTACCAATGGCAGCGACTGTGTATGTGTATGCATTTGCTAATGGGAACAGTGTTTCTTGTTTGGGTTACACAATACCCTAAAATGGATTTTTAATACTTTAAAAACAACTTAACTATATACTGTAAATGGATACAAAATATGACATGCTAATACATACTATCTCCTGTAAAGATTTTGAGCTTCAGAAAACTATAGGGTTGAGATGAGTCAGAACTGATTTCGAGCGCAGTGGGTTTTATAGCACATTTACAATTACAAATTTATTATAATCAAGAAGAATACAAGCAAACATATGCCAAGGTATGGAAAAGTCCCAAAGGGCATGTCATCCTTCCGAGGGCAGTCGTTCCCACCAACTAGGAAGCTCTGTGCCCTGTCAACCAGCCTGTGTGCTAGATTAAAATTAATCATGCCTCCCAAAGGACTTGATATGGGCATCCCAGGTGAGTCTTTTCTGGTCGGCACAAATTCTTATGAGTGACCTAGAAGTCCCCAGAGCAAGGCACTCCAACTGCTCCCAGAATTATTTTCACAAAGCTAAAGATAAAAGTCACTTTGACTAGGGTAAAACTAAGTGATCTACACCAAGGTCAGACATACATTGTGGCCTTTTACCCCCCAAATATTTCAACATATATTGAGTTCCCTACCAAGCAAAAGCAAACTCGCTGCCATCAAGCCAATGCCAATTCACATGATCCAATAGGACAGAGAACTGCCCCTGTGAGTTTCTGAAACTAACATTTTATGGAAGACCTGCCTTGTCTTGCTCTCATGAAGCAGCAGATGTTTTCAAAACTGCTGATCTTGCACTTAGCAGCCCAATGACTAAGCACTATGCTACAAATGCTACCTAAAAATAGGAATACCAAAACACAAACAAACCACAGAACAAAACCCAAACCCATTGTCATCTAACTGATTCTGACTAAAGTGGCCCTTTACAACAGAGTACATATGTTCCTTAGAGTTTCCAGACTGTAATTCTTTGTGGGAGCATGTATTAGCCTGGGTTGACTAGAGAAACAAATTCATAGACACTCATATGTGTAAAAGAAAAAGCTTTATAAACAAGAGCAATTGAATAATGAGAAAACATCCCAGTCTAGTCCAGATCAAGTCCAAATATCCTATATTTGTCCTTATATTCAAAACCAATTCATAAAGTCCTCTTCAGGGCTGAGCCCCGGTGGTGTAGTGGTTGTGTGCGGGACTGCGACCCACTGGGATGGAGGTTCAATTCCAGCTCCACAGGCACAAAGGCTGGGCCTCCTATTCCCACCACCAGAGGGCAGTGATGCCCCCCCCCAAAAAAACAAAAACAAAAAAAGTCCTCTTCAGACTCACAAAAACACATACAATAATACTGAATACAGGAAGATCACAGGCCAATGGGTGGGAAGTCTTGTGGATCCAGTGGCACTGTAAGCAGCTCAGCACTGTCAGGGGTCTCCATGAGGCTTCTCTGGCTCCAGAGGTCTGGCTCCATTAGCCTCTCTCCATGTGTCTTCTCTACGGGGATATCTCTTGCAGGGGTAAGCCTTGCCAGGAGAGAGTCTCCAAGAGAGGAGAGAGTGTCTCCTGTGTTCAAGGACGAAATACAGGAGTTCCCAGAATCCTCAGGAGAAGGCCACACAGAGGGTACATTGGCTATATCCTGATTGACAGGCCAGACTTCACCCCTACACTCTTAATCCTCAAATTGACACCAATTATGTAACTATCACAGAGTAGTTCGCAGGTTGAACTACTGACTTTGCAGTTTCCAGCCCAACACTTACCCCACTGTACTACCAATGGCCCTTTAAGAATAGGGGTAATCACTTACAGATTCAGTTATCAATTTCATAAATTTGTGTTGACACATTACCCATATACATTATCTAAACTCAGCCAGGTCTCAAATTGGACTTTATATATGGCATGGGGTAATGACCAAGGTTTGCTGCTTCCCAGATGACATATAATATCAAGTTATTATACAGTCAATTGTTATAAAGGTACCTTCCCATATTAAATTATTGGTGCTTTTGTCCCAAATCAAATGACTAACAAAATATTGGTCTGTCTCCAATTTCTTTATTCTTTAGTATTGATCTACTTATCAAGTCTTAATGCTATGCTGATCTTTTTAGCAATTGGCAGAGTGGATTATGCTTTAGACTGCTAGGTCAGGAGCAGGACTGCACTCGCAGTTCTGGGAGGGAAAAATGAGGCCTTTCGCTTCCACAGAAATTTGCAGCCTGAGAAACCCACAGGAGGCGTTCTACTCTGTGTTATAGTCACTCTGAGTCAGAATTGACATAGTGGCACTGGGTTTCATGCTTCTCAAGCTAGTATAACACATCCTGTCTAGTGTGGTCTTAACCATGTGACTCCCACGTTGTAGTCACTGCAGTCTTTGAGTCCGGCTGTCTGGGCCTTGTCACTTTGCTTTGCCTTTTAAGATTTGTTTGGCTCTCTTAGGTTGTCTGCCTATCCATACATAAACTTGAGATGATGTCTGCTGGGATTCTGATTGGAATTCTCTTGGACATATAAATCATTTTGAGGAGGAATGATACCATAATAACATTGAAACTTCCAGTCTATGACATATCTTTCCTTTTATTTCTCAGCCATGTTTTGAGATTTCAGGGTAGAGGTCTTGCATGCTTTTGCTAAATCGATTTCTCGGTATTTTTAATACTTTCACTTAAAAAATAATGACAAGAATAACAGTGAATACAAGGAAGGAGAAAAAGTTCTACAGTCGGTTGTGGTAGTGACTGTACAACACTTCTTGATATGATTGAACTGTCAAGTTGTATGATTTGTGGATGAACTGCCATTGAAAAACGGTTATAAAAGAGAGATGACATCACTATCTCCAGATATTTATGGATTTTCTTTCTTTTTTCCTAGTCTAATTGCAATATTTAAGATCTTCAGAACCGAAGTCGCAAGGGGACATAATGCCCCATTCCAAATCGAATGGGAAACACATTCAATATTGCAACATTAAGGGGATGATGACTTATTGTTCCATCGTATTTGGATATCTATCCTATTATTTTTGTTTGCTTGTCTATTTATTCTTACCTTCTTGTGGATCAAGTGAATGTTTAAAAGGCATTCTTTGAAGTTAATCTGTTTTTTTTTTTTATTGAGGGGTTCTTATAATACAGTTCTTATAATACTCCATATATCAATTATATCAGGCATATCTGTACGTACGTTGCATCATTTCCTAAACATTTATTTTGTATTTGAGCAATTGGTATCTGCTCTTCTTTCCCCCCTTCTTTCCTCTCCCACCCTCATGACACTTGATAAATTATAAATTATTCTTATTTTAATATTTTACACTGACAGCTGTCTACCTTCACCTAGGTTTGTGCTGTTCATCCTCTTGCCATACCCCGGAGGGGGTGGATTTATGCACTGATCATTGTGAATGGTTCCCTCTTCCCCCTCCATTCCCCCTATGTTCCTAGTATCACTGCTCTCATTTCTGTTCCTGAGTTCCCCTGTGTCGCTTATCACTTATCATTTTCATTACTTTTTCAATGGTCACATTAAGGATTGTGAAGTGCAAAACACAACCCCGGTGGTAGAGGATTGGGAACTAGAAAGCTGGGAAAATTAAGAGTTCTGACATTATAAAATCTGAGAAAGTGTGTTGACTAGTGAATCAGGTTACAGTATCCCAAAAGTTTGGAAAAATATCAGAAATCAAAAGAGATGGATTTGAGTTTAGGAAATTAATCGATCTCTCTCACCCCAAAGATAAGAATCTTTAAATATTAAAACAATTCTCATGTAAAAATGACAAGAAATCTTACTCCTTATCCTAACTGCAGGATAATTAATCAATCACTATATGAACAATATAGTTGTAACTATATACATCTGCTCACTAGAAATAGCAAATGAATTCACTTATAGTAAAGAAATAATGTCATGCTAAAAAGTGTCTTTCTACTGTGGCTTTATCTATTCCCTTCACCAAGATCTTTCATTTTTGTGGTGGATTTGTTCTTTCCTCTATGTAATTCTATCCATTTTGATTTATTTCTTTGAGACAGTGTTGTAAGATTTACCATAATTTTTATGTCTTCATGGTAAATTGCTCCTTAATTCATCGTGACCCTTCTAGTCCCCAATAGTACCTTTTGCCTTAAGATACATTTTTTTTGGGGGGGGGGGGCATCACTGCCCTGTGGTGGTCGTGGGAGCTACCCAGCGCTGCTCCTGAGAGCCGCCACTGGATTTGAACCGCCAAGCCCGCAGGCCGCAGTCCTGCACTCAACCATGTACACCACCGGGGCTCAGCCAAGATACATTTTGTCTAAGGTTAATATTTCAGTGGTCTTAACAGTATGTGCTTGAAAAACATTTATGTTTTAATTCCTTTACTTTCATCAAGTTTATGTCCTGTTTCTTAAGGTGTTATAACAAGTTGTATGTGGTTGTTGGCTATCCCAATAGAGAGGCATCACTGGGAGTTTACTCAGCGTGTCCTTACTGTGGATGCTGTGCTCAATTTGCTATACTTTTTCATCATCTGACTATGTACTTTCCTTACAGCATACTTTTGGAGGGGCCTTCTTTTTATTTTTTTTTCTGTCTCTCTTTTACAGAACTAATAGCTTTCTTTACCCTCTCTCCCATTAATTTACTTGGAAGTTAAATATTTGATATCGATCCTTTCAGAAGTAAAAATTATACTGTTAAAATTTATACTGAATTAAGTGAAAGTAAACTATAGCTTTGTAATTCTTTTTTTTTTAATGTATGTTTTCTTTTTTGTTTGTTTGTGTTTTGTTTTTTTTTGGGGGGGGGGACATCACTGCCCTCTGGTGGTCGTGGGAGCTACCCAGTGCTGCTCCTGAGAGCCGCCGCTGGATTTGAACCGCCAAGCCCGTGGCCCGCAGTCCCGCACTCAACCACCTACGCCACTGGGGCTCAGCCCTTATAGCTTTGTAATTCTAATGAAAGAAATTTGTAATTTCTAAATAGCCATAACCACTTTTCCTTTTTTATTCCACAACCATTTTATCAGGAGTGAATATAGAAATCCTGACATTCCATAGCTCAATCTCACTCGGCAGTATTGCACGGCTGCTACTACATCAGTTTCAGAACATTCTTTGCCTTCCTGAACTCCTTGACATCAGCTTCCTTTTTTTATTAGCTCGCTTTTTTTATAACCCCACTGTACACCCCAGAAACCTTTTTTCTATTTGATGTCCCTACAGAAAAACACATAACAAAAATTCAAGAATGTCGCCCCGAATGACAAAACAGATCTGAGATAAATCCCACTATGAAACAAACGAACAAAAAAGACCAAAGTATTGAAAAGCGGATCAGGCCTAACAGGTATGGGGGCGGGCGTGGGGTGGGGGCAGGAATCAGCTGACAAGATTTTAACCATTCAAGTCAGTTTTCTCGTTTCCCGCTCCTCGTGATCTCCCCAATGCACTCAGTTTGGTAATCCATTTCTTCCCATTCTTTTATTATGGACAGAGGGAAATCACCAGAGGCTTATTTCCTGTGTAGGCCTCAGAAATGTATCTTGGCTCCCACTGTCATAAATGGCCTTATGCAAACCAGATACTTACACTTTAGGCTCAGATAGACTAATCTCTCCTTTGATTTCGGGCTATTTAACTTATCATCCTTTGGTGACTAATGAGGGTGTGCTTCTTCCTTGTGGACTTAGTTGACATCTCACTTAGCTGGCCCGTGTTTGGAAACAAGCCTTTAAGACCCCAGACGTGATTTTATCTGAGAGTTGGGTGCCATCTAACTTCTTCACTACATTTTGCGATAGCATCCATATTCTCTGGGTTCCCTTCTGAGAGAATGCAATGAGCAGGGCCATGGTGTAAGAACTAATTGTTCTTGAACTGGAGTCAGGATTTCACGCAAGCCCAAAACCTATTCCTAGATCTATAAGGGGCACCCATAAAACTTGAACAGCCAAATGCTTTTCATCACTATTACTGTAGCACAAAACTATTAAATGTAGTGTTTCCACAGGCAAGAGATTCTTTCCCAAATCAATACATAAAAATCTTTACTAAAATATACGTATTTTCCTCCATAATTTGTAACCAAACTCCCAAACAACTCAATATTTCCCTGAGGTTACATTTTCTATGGATTTAAGAGGTTGAAGAAGTAGGGAATCTGAATTCCTCAAAGCTCAAAATATTTGGTCATTACTGTCGATCTCTGGAGACTCTTAGAATGATTATTGTTAGGAATTTTCTTTCCTAACTATATTAGGTTCTTTCCAAAGATAGTGTTCACATATGTTTCGAATTAACCAAAGTGAAAAACAGAAACCTGGATCCAAGAAAAACAAGAAATCTCTCATCTTCTTTCTAAACTCCAACTTCTAAAACTTTGTAAATGTTTTGGGTAAGTTTGATTAGGAAGTTTCTGAATGTGTAAACTGGAGAAGAGGTGCCTGTTTGATGAACTAACGAAAGGGGGTAAAAAGCATTTCCTCATTGCAACCTGATCTGTTAACTAGTTTCAATTTTCTCTAAGATTAGTTTATTAAATTTTGGGCATTTCCTTGTTATCTTCTAAGACATAAAAATCTCGGGCTGAGCCCTGGTGGCATAGTGGTTGTGCGCGGGACTGCGGCCCACTGGGATGGAGGTTCGATTCCAGCTCCACGGAGCAAAGGCTGGGCCTCCTACTCCTACCACCCGAGGGCAGTGATGCTCCAAAACAAAAACAAAACAAAACAAAAAATCTCCACATCCCTTTGAGTCACAAATTGAATGATTATCTCCTATACGGCTAGAACTTATCTATCTATCACACCCCTATACAGTGTTTTTTTTTTTTTTTGGGGGGGGGGGCATCACTGCTCTCCGGTGGTGGCAGTAGGAGCCTATACAGTGTTTTAAAAATAACTCTAATTGGATTATAAAATCAAATAGAAAAGTCTACGAAGCTACAATGTACAGATAAATGAATTATCATAAGTTAAGACAACTAGGGACCATACTAGGTAAAAATTAACCACTGCTAGTGCTCTGAAATAAGCACTGGTGATGTAGTGGACTAGGTATTGGCCTGTGAATTAGTTAGCAGTTTGAAACCACTAGTTCCTCCAAGGGAGACAGAAGAGGTTTTCCACTCCCGTAGCTCACAGTCCTGGAACCCATATGGGGTCAGTCGTGCTGGGGATTGACTCAAAATCAGTGTGTTGTTGAGTGTGAGCACTCAGAAAACCCTCTCTGTGGGCTCAGCCCCAGTGGTGTAGTGGTTGTGCGTGGGACTGCGGCTCACTGGGATGGAGGTTCAATTCCAACAGCACCTCCACAGGAGCAAAGGGAGGGCCTCCTACTCCCACCAGAGGGCAGTGATACCTAAAAAAAATTTTTTTTAAACCTCTCTGTGGGCTCCACTCAACCACATGTCCTCCCTTCCTCCTCTAAACTCATTTCTCTGAATAGAATTTTATTCTCTGAATAGAATTATTCAGCATACAGTATTTCATTTATTAGAATGAATTATTACTATATATATACATTATGGTCAATCTTGTTTGTAAGATGTAGGGATGTGTGTATATTAGACTTGGCTCAGTTTTCTTTTTAGTTTTTTAGGCATCACTGCCCTCTGGTGGTGGGAGTAGGAGGCCCAGCCTTTGCTCCTGTGAGCTGGAATTGAACCTGCATCCCAGAGGGCCGCAGTCCCGTGCACAACCACTACACCACCGGGGCTCAGCCCCTGATTTTCCAATGCTGTCTACCATATTTTTTTCAGATAAAATGGTCATATGCACGACAAAAATATGTCCAAAGTCCAGGCACAGCATGCTCATGCATACAGCGCACAGATCATAATGAGTAAAAGCGGCCTGAATATTCACCATGTTCCTGATACTACAAAGGATAATCAAAGACAAGCATAAAGTGCAAATAGAATGAAGTATAGTTTATATCCAAAAGGAATTATTTGTGCCTTTTTTCCTTCCTTCCAAGTTTGCCCTTGGAATCTAGAGGTTTGAGATATGCCTCTTCATCCTGGCCCCTTTCTCCACCACTATCAACACAATTTTCCAGTTCAGAACAGGATCTAATGCTAGTGGCTCAGGGGATCTTGTCCTGTAGAGGATGAGAGTGCTAGTCCTAAGGATGAGTTGGTCCTGGCTCCATTTGCCAAGCAGTCTTCTTATGTCCCACGAGACTGATACCTGTAGAAGGAAGGCCTCGGTAGAAAGTGCAGGTTTTCTTATATCTCGGTTGTCTTTGTATATCTGTGCGCAAGGGGCTCTGACTGAACTGAACTGCAGGCTCAACTTGACTGGCCAGGCTTTCCATCTCAGAAACAGTTTTTCAAATAGTACGATTGTTAAAGAAAATATAAAGGAATTTAATTATATTCCTACATCTTGGAAAAGGGATCTGAGTAGAAACTCTTTCTACATATATGCATGAACCGTTGTGGAAGAGCTGCAGTGGGAGATCTTCCAGAGGCGTTGTTTAAATGAAACAGGCCATTCAGCTCAATCCTTTAATCTGCACCACTGGAAAAGTTGAACATATTAAAAACTCTTCTTGCTGAATTCACAGTATTAACTTGACAGTAAAGAATTATGGACAGGATCCAATAGCCCAAGTTCTTTCCAAGGCTCTAACCACTATTACTATCTATTCCCTACGGTGGATATCTTATATCTCTTTTATTCAGAGAAAGAAGAAATCCACATTTTTAATTTAAGTCTGTATTTTTTAATTAGAGATCTAGGAGAAATAGAAGAAGAAAATTGTTTCATGCTTTAATAATGAAACCTATGTATATAATAAAGATTAAAGACATTGATACAAGATCAACCTAGATCAAACCAATATATGAAGTCATGAAGACTCATTTTTTATGACTCATTTTTTTTAAGTAATGCTAACGAATTAAAATTATTAGTTCCTATTATACCGAGCTTCTCTCTTCTTTGGCTTTGAGGCTGGCAGTCGAGTTCCATAAAACTTTAACAAACACGTGCATGCTGTTAAGATTCAATGAGAGAAATCTGGCCTTGGGGAATGACAAACAACACTTTGAGGTTCTCCTTTTTCTCAGTTGTTGTTATATCCTCTGTTCAGTGGAGTGATAAGAGGGTCAATTCACTTCAACTTTTTAGCCATCTCTGCGGTCTTTAAGGGTCCGAGAGAAAGAGGAAGGCTTTCCAGGAGCTGGATTTACACCGTGGCTGCAACAATGAGCTGAAGCACCAGGGAAGGAGGACATCGCAGACCAGGCAGTCTCTCCTCCTAGTGTACACTGGGCTGCTAGCACGTTGCTATGAATCAGAGTCACTGTTTGGCCCCCAAGAAGAACAACAACTCTACATCCATATCCTTGATATTAACTCTGCACTGTCCGGGTAGCCTAACAGAGATACAGGCCTTAGCTTTGTCATTATCGTGAGATCATGTTCCAGCTACTATATTGAGGGATTCGCAATACCTAGCACTGAGCAGAGTCTATGCTTACGGCCAGGTTAGCTCAAAAGATAGCCAACAGACCTGGACCAAAAGATGTAAACAGAAATGTTTACTGCATGCCACTAAGGACAGACAGAATTCTTGTGGTAGAGACAAAAGATTCAGACTTTCGACCAAGACGAAGTCTCCAACATCCTTCTGATGATATTTCTAATCAGACTAATCATGATTTCATTTTTGTTCCACCGTCAACATAGCCTCCCAAATCTAAGCTAACTCTGACACTGTCATCTAGTACTTATCTAGCAGGAAATGAAAAAGAATCTTGGCAGCCATCACGTGGATTATAGATCAGTGACCACATTTGTTTCAGAGCAGAACTGCACCCCATAGGGGTTCCAGCGGCTGGAGTCTACTGGAAGGAGATGGCAAAGTCTTTTTTTCTAGGTTCCTCAATGGGCATTAGAACTGCAAAGTTCTCGGTTACTAGCCATTAGTGAAGTGCTTAACTGTCTGCAATATCCAGGGTCTCCACGGAAGCAGACCCAAACCAGACACAGCCAGGAAGTGATGCTGACTCAAGCTACCCTACAGGACAGGGTGGGACAGCTCCGTGAGTTTTCAAGATGGCCCTGTCTTTCTTTCTTTTTTTTTTTTTTTTGGCATCACTGCCCTCAGGTGGTGGGAGTAGGAGGCCCAGTCTTTGCTCCATGGAGCTGGAATCGAACCTGCATCCCAGTGGGGCACAGTCCCGTGCACAACCACTGCGCCACCGGGGCTCAGCCGGCCCTGTCTTTCGATGGGGGTTTTGGCTGTTGACCTTACTGGTCACAGCCCAACACATAAGCTCAATGGAGAAAGGATTACCAGCAAATCGCGCTCTGGGAAGCAAGTGGGAATGCCTGGAGGAGTAGAAGGCTAGCCACAGGATGGTGAGGGGTCAGAAGCACAAAGGGATAGGTACATCGGTATGATAGTCAAAGTTCATTTGGTCCAAGAGGTTCCACCGATGCAACTCAACTGTTTGTTGCACAAAAAACCATCCATGTGATTTAATTTTTTACCTTTTATTTACTTGTATACTTATAATATAGATGATTGATATTGATATGTAACATGATATTACATATAGTGGCATTTATGTAGATACCATTTAAATTTCAATTAAATAATCCTTTATTTCCAAAAAAAATGAGCTCATGTCCATCTATATATCTACACTTAAATATCACACATGCAAGTCTCACTCAATTATAGGAATGTCAAGTCTCCAAATTACTTATGAAATTGTACAAAGAAAGGGTATATTTACAAAGTTTAAAAAAAAAGCCAGAGGGCTGAGCCCCGGTGGCGTAGTGGTTGTGCGCAGGACTGCGGCCACTTGGATGGAGGTTCAATTCCAGCTCACAGGGGCAAAGGCTGGGCCTCCTACTCCCACCACCAGAGGACAGTGATGCCTAAAAAAAATTGAAAAAAAAAAAAAAGCCAGAAAGCCTAGCGTCATCTGAAATTGCTGACCTCATCCACGACTACTGACCCACACTGAAGTTGAAACCTCCCCTTAAATGTCATTCTTATTATTGTTTCAAATGGATGGCAAACCTAATTAAGTGCCGATCTCCTTTCTCACAGTTCATAACATTTGACATTTACACTTAGATTCTAGGTACTATTAACAGAAACCACAAGTTAATAGTTAGTGTGGAGATTGCTCTAATAATTCACCTTTTTGAAAAGTAATACTTAGGCTTAAATTTGCCTATAATTATGATGTCACAAAATTGTCTATAAACTTGTAAAGTTAACACAAAGAAGCCAAAGCAATTCCCTCAAGGAATAATATTTTCATTTCCTTTTACCATATAGAGGACAAGGGAGGAATGATTCAAGCTTTTCATAGCAAGAGTTATATTTTCTTCTACAGACCACATTCCATAACTATATATAACCAAGAACCACTATAACCCACTGTTATTGAGCTGATTCTGACTCACAGAGACCCCTTAGGGCAGAGTAGAATAAGGGGAGTTTGCCTTGGAAGTCAGCATTGAAGCTGTAGCTTGGGGAGTGAGATATGTCTGACCAGAGCTCATGAGAACAAATGAAGGGGGAGGAAGAGAGAATGGAGTGCACCCTCGCCCAATGAGCCTTCAGGACGATATTCCCAATCAGAACAGCACAGGGAAGATCATATGGCCGGCCCCACTATGAAATACGGCTACCCTTCTGATCCAAGGCCCTTTGGGGTCAAAAATGGAGAACCAGGGTCAACATTATACCCTGTGTGGCCCAACCATACCATGACAAAACACTAAGGATGTGTAGCAGAGCATGGAATTCCAGATGGAGTGCTAAGGATATACTTTGGGGTTAGGGTGTGGCACCCCATCTGACTCAACCAGAGGATACTCCTGGAGCTCAACGAACAGACCTTGAACTATCTACAGGTTTTTATTTTATTGTTTTTATTTTTTTTACATATATATGACATTTGGTTTTTTTTGGCTATCATTCTTTTATTTTCTTTTGTTGTTTCATTTTAGGATGCCTTTTTTTGTACATATCGTTACCTCTGCAGGTCTATCTAGATAAGATAGGCTGGGTGAACAGTCTATAGGCAAAAATGACAGGACTGATGGTTCTGGGAGGGATGTGGGAGAAGGGAAGAAGGGGAAAGGTGGTAGTGTGAACCGGCCCAGTGATAAGGGAATATAGCAAGTGATTCAAAATCAGCGATAAGGTGGTGTGAGAGGTCCATAGGGATTGATCAAGAGTTATGTAAGAGAGAGAAAATACTGAAAACCAAATGGAGGCTCAGCATAATAGTGGGACAAGAGGAAAGTAAAAGGAAATAGAGGAAAGAATTGGAGGTAAAGTACATTTATAGAGGTTTAAATACAGGAATGTACATAGGTGCATATATTTACATATATTACATATGAACGTGCATATACTTAAAGGGTTAGTATTAGGACAGTAGATGGGCATTGGACTTCCACTCAGGTACTTCCTCAGTGCAAGAATACTTTGTTCTATTAAATTGACATTCCATGATGCTCACCTTCCCAACACAATCACTGAAGACAAATGTGTGCATAAGCAAGTGTGGTGAAGAAAGTTGATGATGCCCGGCTATCAAAAGATGCAGTGTCTGGGGTCTTAAAAGTTTGAAAGTAAACAAGCAGCCATCTAGCACAGAAACAACAAAGTCCACATGGAAGAAGCACATCAGCTTGTGGGATCACAAGATGTCAAAGGGATCAGTTATCAGGCTTCAAGGACTAACAATCATAACAATGCGTGCTCAGCAAATGTGATGGTGCCTGGCTATCAAAAGATAAAGCATCTGGGGTCTTAAAGGCTTGAATAAACAAGCGGCCATCCAGCTCATAAGCAACAAAGCCCACATGGAAGTAGCACACCAGCCTGTGTGACCACGAGGTATCCAAGGAATCTGGTATCAGGCATCAAAGAACTAAAATTACATCATTATAAATAAGGGGGAGTATAGATTAGGGACCCAAAGTCCATCATAGGTGAAGTGACATTCTCTTACAGAGGGGTTGCAGGGAGGCAATGAGTCAGTCAAGGTAAAGTATAGTAACAATAAAATATATAACTTTCCTCTAGTTCTCAAAAAATTCCTCCCACCCACTATCATGATCCCAATTCTACTAGACAAATCTAGCTAGATCAGGGGATGCACACTGGAGTTGAAAATATGGGGAATCTAGGATAGATGATCCCTCAGGACTAGTGGTGGGAGTGGTGATACTGGGAGGGTAGAGGGATGGTAGAATAGAAAAGATGAACCAATATCAGGGATCTACATATAATCTCCTCTCTGGAGTATGGACAACAGGGAAGTGAGTGAAGGGACACATTGGACAGTGTACAATGTGAAAAAGCAATAACAATTTGTAAGTTATTAAGGGTTCATGGGGGAAGGGGAGGAGGGATGGGAAATATGGGGAGCTCGGGGTCTAAGTGGAGGGAGGATGTTTTGAGAGTGATGATGGCAACAAGTGTGCAAATGTGGCCTGCATACAATTGATGTATGGATGGATCGTGATGGGAGTTGTATGAGCCCCCAATAAAATGATTTATAAAAAATTTTAAAAAGGAGAGGGAAAGAGGAGCTTATATCAAGGGCTCAAGTAGAAAATATTTGGAAATGAATATGGCAACATGTGTACAAATATGCTTGATACAAATGATATATTGAATGTTATAAGAGCTGTAAGAGTATCCATTAAAATCATTGAAAAAAAGAATAATTTATGAAAGCTAATTATAAATTATTGTGACATAGATGTCTTTTTTTTTTTTTTTGCCTAAAATTCTAGTTACTAAAATAGTTACAAATTCAGAATCTTTGTTGGGACAAAGTGATAAAAAAAATTAATGTAATAAATCTAAAACCCACCAGTCACCATTTTCACTAACATACATTAATGAGCTGCTATTCACAAGACATATTCTATATTACATACATATAATGAGACTCCAAAAAGCAGATAGAAAATGGAATGAAAAGATATGGGAATTTCCCCACAACTTGAAGCCCCTTTGTATTAGAGGTCAAATCTAGTGCTTAGAACTCAGGTGAGAATTCAATGGCAAACCACTGTAAGTTCTACATTAAACCACTAAATCAAATCATCTGACTATCTATTAAGGCCAGCCGGGTGAATAAATAATGCACTAAGCCAAAAAAAGACAAACTCACTGCTATCGAATAAACCTGGACTCTTAGCAAGCCTACATGAAGAGTAGGACTGTCCCAGAGATCTTCCAAAGCTGAAACACTGTATAGAAGCAGATTGCAACATCTTTTTCCCACGGAGCACCTTGAAGATGTTTTTAATGACAGCAAGTGCTTAACAACTGCACCCCCATCGCGCTTTCTAAATGTTGTTGTTGAGTAGCATCAAGTTGGTTCAAACTCACAGTGTCTCTGCAAATAACAGAATGAAATAGGGCCCAGTCCTGCGCCATCCTTAGAATTTTTGTGTTTGAGCTCATTGATATAGCCAGTGTGCCAATCTGTCATGTTCAGGGCGTCCTTTTTTTTTTTTTTTTTTGTCACTCCTGTATTTTACCAAACACAATGTCTTTCTCCAGTGACTGATATTTCCTGACATGTCCAAAGTATGCAAGATGAAGTCTAGTCATTCTTGTCTGTATGGAGAATAATAGCTGATTTCTCCCAAGACAGATTTGCTTATTCTTTTGGCAAGCTTTGGTATTTTCAATATTCTCTGTGGCACCACAATTCAAATTCATCGATTCGTCTTCCGTCTTCCTTATTCAATATTCAACTTTCACATGCATATGAAGCAATTGATAACACCAAGGCGTAGGCCAGGCTTATTTTTTAGTCTCACTGCAGCGTCCTTGCTTTTACCTTTAAAAGAGGTCTTGTGAAGCAGATTTATCCATTGACTGCTGCTTCCTTCCACGAGCACTGACTGTGGATGCACATAAGATGATGTCCTTGATTGATTTCTCCTTTATCATGATGCTACCCATTGGTCTAGTTGTGAGAATTTTGGTTTTCTTTACATTGTGTTGTAATCCATATTGAAGGCTGCAATCCTTGATCTTCACCAATAAGTGCTCATTTTCAGGAAGTAAGGTTGTGTCATCTGCATATCACAAGTTAGTAAGCTTTCCTCCAATCCTGATGCCACAGTTCTTCAAAGAATCCAATTTTTTATGATGATTTTCTTAGAATACAAATTGAATAAGTATGGTGAGAGGATACCACCCTGAAATACGCCTTTCATGATTTTAAACCATGTGGTATCCCCTTGTTTCCATAACCGCCTCTTGATCCATGTTCTGCAAGAGCACAATGAAGTGTTTTGGAATTCCCGTTTTTCTGACACTTATTCAGTTTGTTATGGTCCACACAACTGAATGCCCTAGCAAAGTCAAGAAAATACATACACATCTTTCTGGTATTCTCTGCTTTGAGCCAAGATCCATCTGACATCAGCACTGAAATTCCTTGAACCACATCATCATCTGAATCTGGCCTGAACCTGTACCATAGTTAAATGTTCATCAGCAAAATTTTACTTAAATGTTATATTAATGATATTTTCCTATAACTTGAGAATTCTGTTGGTCATTTTTCTTTGGAATGGGCACAAATATTAATCTCTTCCAGTTACTTGGCCAAGTATTTATCTCCCTAATTTCCTGGCTTAGAAGAGTGATTCCAGTGCTTCATCAGGTTGTTAAAACATATCACTTGGTATTCCATCAATTCCTGGGCCCTTGTTTTTAGCTAATGCTTTCGGTGCAACTTGAACTTCTTCCTTCAGTACCATTGGTTCTTGCTTAAGTGCTGCTTCCTGGTTGAATGGGGTCTAGTTCTTTTTGGTGTATTGACTGTGTATTCTTTCCATCTTCTTTGGAGGCTTCCTGCATCATTTAATATTTTGCACATAGGATATTTCAATATTATAGTTGAGGCTTGAATTTTTTCTTGAGTTATTTCAGTTTAAGATATGCTGGGCATATTTACATTTGTTTTCTAACTGTAGGTCTTTACACATTTCGTTGTAACATTTTACTTTGCCTTCTCAAATTGCCTTCTGGAATGTTCTGTTCAGTTCTTTGACCTCATCAATTTTTTTTTTCACATGCCTTTGTTACTCTAAGATTAAGAACAAGTTTGAGACTCTTCTGAAATCCATTTTGGTTTTTTCTTTCCTATCTTTTTAATGATCTTTTGTTTTCTTCATGAATGATGCTATTGATGTCTTCCCACAGGTCGTCAGGTCTTCTATCATTAGTGTTCACTGAGTCAAATCTGTTCTTGAGATAGTCTTGAAGTTTGGGTAGCATATGGTGGTATGTTCGCTGTCATGAACGTGCAACTTTCTGCAGTTTCAACCTGAACTTCAATAACAACAACTGATAATCTGTTCCAGTCAGCCTCTGGCAACTCTTCCTCAGTGATTTTTTGAGTGGCTCATCTTCTCACAATGTTTCCATACCATCAGTAAGGATTTTAGTGGTTAATTCCTCAGAAGGGCACAGCCTATACCTTCTTCCATCTATTTTTAGTCTGGAAGCTCTGCTGAAACCTGTTCACTGTGGGTGATGCTGCTGGTATTTGACACAGTTTCCAGCATCAGAGCAGCACAAAAACCACAACAGTACAACAAACTGACAGACAAGTGATGGTTCTCAATGATAGACTTCAATCCAGTATGTCATGCATTTATTGAAAGAGTAAGTTTAGCTCCACATATCACAGTGTAGTGAGTAACAAACCCCCAAAACAAGCTGTAAAAAACAAACGAGATGTAGAGCACAGGCCACTTTTCTGAAAACAGTTGTGCTTGAGTGCAATTATGATTCGTTTGAAGTCAAACCTGGATTTCCAGGTGAATGTCAGCACTCTGTACCCTGCATTCTCATCTTAGCAGTTTAATTTGGGCATCCAGGAGTTCTGGTGGCATAGGGATTATGCATTGGGCTGCTAAACACAAGGTCAGCAGTTCAAAACCACCAGTGGCTCTGTGAGAGACTGAGGAGGTCTATTACTCCCATAAAGAGGGATAGCCTTGGAAATGGGGGCGGTCTGTCTTGTCCTACAGAGTTCACTATGATTCAAGTCCAGGGTAGTACACTTGTTTTGGGAGGATTGGGAATGTCAGCTAAGCTTTATCAGGCTTAATTTTCGCAGTTTTTTTTGGGGGGGACATCATTACCCTCTGGGGGTCATGGGAACTACCAGTCTTGCTCCTGGAGAGCCGCTGCTGGATTTGAACCACCAAGCCTGTGGGTCGCAGTCCTGCACTCAACCACTGCACCACCAGGGCTCAGCCAATTTTTGCAATTTTTGTCAACAGTTTTATTAGCATATAATTCACATAACATATAGTGAAATAGTTCAATCAAGTCAAGAAGAGTTGTACAGTCATCACCACAATTACTTTTTTTAACCACAATTACATTTTATATTAATGTTTCCATGTATAGGTAATTGTAAAATTATTGAGATCATACATATAAATGGCTTATTATAAACTTTGACTTATTATAAACTAAAACCAAACTTACTGCCATTGGGTATATAAATGCTTGTAATTATTGGGGTCCATTCCTACTCTTTAAATATGAATTTAGACTCACTTAAGATTCTCTCTCACAGACACACACGCACACACACGCATGCACAAGAAATAGTCCCTTTCGATGTTTGGGATTATATGACATTAATCTTTGGTAACAGAAAAGAATTACAAAACAAAGAAAGAAATATATGTAATAATAAAATAGCTTCATATTTTTGTTATGAATTTACATATTTTATACTCTACTCCACCCTGGAACTTAAAATGAGGTTGGAAATAAGTTATATACTCCTATAATTTTCTAAAGCATGTGAAAGAATTTAACTTAATATACACAGGGAATTTCTTTGCCATAAAAATGGTCCACAGATCATCTCAATCTGAAAATTCTTTTTACAAGCCATTTTCCTTGATACTAATTCAACTTACATCTAAGTGTACGAAAAATGTTCTGGAAGGCAAGAAACTCCCAAATTAAGATTCAGGAAAATTGCTTATTCTACAGTTTAGGATTCATCATTTCAAGTTGACCATTTTATTTTAAAAAGCATTTATTGAGAGCTTATACAACTCTAATCACAATATACACGCATAATTTGTGTCAGTTTTTAGATATTTTGGGGGGGAAGGGGGTTTATACAACTCTTATCAAAGTCCAGATAGCCATCATGTCAAGCACATTTATATAACTGTTGCCATCATTTTCAAAATATTTGCTTTCTACTATACCTCTTGGTATCAGCTCATTTTCCCCCTCCCTACCACTTTCCCCCTCCCATTTCTACTCCACCCTCCTCCACCCTCTCCATCTGGCAACTCTCAGCACTGGTCCTAAAGAGCTCATCTGTTCTGGATTCCTTGTGTTTCCAGTTCCTAGCTGTACCAGTGTAATCCTCTGGTCAGGCCGGATTTATATGGTACAATTGGGATCATTATAAGGGGGTGGCTGGGTGGGGGGGAGGAGGAAGAGGAAGCATTTAGAGGAAAGTTGGATGTTTCATCATTGCTATACTGCAGCCTGACTGACTGGTTTCCTCCCCACGACCCTTCTGTAAGGGGATGTCCAGTTGACTACAAATGAGTCTTGGGTCCCCACTCCGCACTCCCACTTATTCACAATGACTTTATTTTTTGTTCTTTAATGCCTGATACCTGATCCCTTAAGACACCTTGTGACCACACAGGCTAGTGTGCTTCTTCCACATGGGTTTTGCTGCTTTTGAACTAGATGGCTGCTTGTTTACCTTCAACTCTTTAAGACCCCAGACGCTGTATACTTTGATGGCCGGACACCATTAACTTTCTTCACCACTTTTGCTTATGCACCCATTTGTCTCAGCGATCGTATTAGGAAGGTGAGCCCATAATGATATGAATTTTTATTCTTTATTGCCTGATACCTGATCCCTTCAACACCTCGTGATCACACAGGCTGGTGTGCTTCTTCCATGTGGGCTCTGTTGCTTTTGAGTTAGATGGCTGCTTGTTTATCTTCAAGCCTTTAAAACCCCTGACACTATCTTTTGAAAGCCAAGCACCACTAACTTTCTTCACCACTTTTGCTTATGCACCTATTTGTCTTCAGCGATCATATCAGGAAGGTGAACACACAATGATATGACTTTTTGTTCTTTGATGCCTGATACCTGATCCCTTCGGCACCTTGTGATCACACAGGCTGATGTATTTCTTCTGAGTGGTCTTTGATGCTTCTTAACTAGATGGCCACTGGTTTATCTTCAAGTCTTTAAGACTCCAGACGCCAAGAAGACTGTCTTTAAAATTCTAGCTTTCTCTGGTATTGCTATTTAAACTACTGATTCCATTAATGATCTGATTTCTTTCACTTCTTAAATTTGAGACTTGCAGCATTTCATTTATAAAAAAATTCCTCATGTTGGGCTGAGCCCCGGTGGCATAGTGGTTGTGTGCGGGACTGTCGCCCACTGGGTTGGCGGTTCAAATCCAGCAACAGCTCTGCAGGAGCTCTCCAGGTCCTCCTACTCCCACCAGAGGGCAGTGATATCCCCATCCCAAAAAAGAAAACGAATCCTCATGTATAGCTTTACATATCATACCAAATCAGGAGTTCCTATTACTAGATGGAACAGCTATTCTACTTTAAAAATCAATTTCACATCTTTCTTTCATATAAATCTTGATATTTAGATATTTTTCCTCTAAATGCTTTTAGTGAAAAAATTGTGAAAGGATAATAATTTACAAAGAGCAAAAAAAACCCAAACATGTCAAAATTTTAAAAATAAAATAATGAACACAATAGTAAAATGTTATTTAAGTTAGTTTGTCAATAATTCATTTTAAGAATAAGTATAAGATCATCTGATACTTTAAAACAAGAGTTGAAAAATAAAGTTAGTTTTTGAAAAAGAATTATCAAAAACATATACTTGCTTTACTATATTAATGACATTCTGTTGATCTTCTGCATTGTATAAAACAAAAACACCCATTGTTGTTGAGTCGATTCTGATGCAACCCAGAAGGACAGAAGAGGGTTTCCAAGTCTGTTGACCTTTACAGAAGTAGGCAATAGCTTTGTCCCATGGAGCGGCTAGTGGACTCAAACTGCCAACTTTTCAGTTGGCAGTACTTAACCCCTTTGTTACTAATTTACGTTAATCTGAGTAAAGGCCACAAAAAACAAAAATTATGCATGTTGATAAACCTTAATTTTGTCAAATCTTTTGCCATCATCTTTTAATTGAAGTCATATGTTACCATCACATCACTCACCCTAAACTCCCTTGAATAAAACCAAAATATTTTCTATCCCTTTGGTAGCTCGTTCTCGTAACATCATTGTCAGTTGGGATCATTTCTGAAGAACTTTTTTCCCTTGACATTTTCAGTACCTACACTAAACTATCCAATCACTACCATCAAATCGATGATGATTCCAGGAGACCCATCAGGACAGGGTGGAACTGCATCTGTAGGTTCTGAAATTCTAACTCTTTATGGGAGTAGAAAGTCCTGCCTTTCTCCCACAAACAGTTGAATGCTGAATTTTAATCATAGCAATGAGCGATTCTTTAAGTAGTGACTATCATAAAGTTTGAGTGAAAAAATAATCCTTTAGTTATGGTTTCCATAATCCCCTATGATGAGTTTCCAATAAATGAAAAATTTCAAAATATTTTGACATGATTAATCAACATAGCAAGAGTATCTTAACAGATACATGATACCACCAAACTAGCCAGCAAAATCTGTCCCATCCTTTGGAATTGAAAGTAGGAAAATTCATTAAATAAGTATTAGACCAGGGATCACATTTATTCAACTGTATTTAGTTTAATTTGTTACAAACTCAAAACCAAACTCACTGCCACATAGTAGCTTCTGCCTCAGAGCAACCGTAAAGGACCATGTAGGACTGTCCCTGTGGGTTTCCAAGCATGCAATTCTTTACAGGAGTAGAAAGCCTAAGATTTCTCCCACAATGTATTCCAAAGTTATCCTAAAAGCTATTCCAAAATCATGTGAAACTACTTGAATATAGCCATAACAAAAGCCTTTGTTGTGGTACTTCGATTGGGAGCAGAGAGGCTAAGGATAAACTGAAAATGTACTTCAATACTCCTATGAAGAGAGCAGAGTGTGGGAGTTACATAATCTGTCCTCAACTTGATACTATGAAGAGAGAAGGGGTGGAGTTTAGCCTGTCAATCGGTTGCAGCTTGAGGACCTAATTTTGAGGCGCCACAGGAGGTGGGACACTCACTCCTTGCAAGACATACCTGTTGACATGCCATATGTAGCTATGCTGATGGCAGTCAGAGTCTTGGAGCAGGAGGAACCACATGGAGACCCACACCAGTGCTAAGATGCTTCCACTGCCACTTGATCCACAAGACTTTCCACCCACTGGCCTGTGATCTTCCTGTACTTGGCATCCCATTTCATGTGTTTAGAGTGTCTGAAGAGGAATTTACAGACTGGTACTGGACATATGGGCTAACATCAGACTTATGAATTTGATCTGGACTGAGCTGAGATGTTTTCTTAATATACAATGACTCTTCATATAAAGCTCTTTCCTATACACATATGAGTGTCTATGAATTTGCTTCTCTAGTCTACCCAGACTAACACACAGAGGTATCCAAATTTTGGAACATTCTCTAAAATAAATACATCTATGACAGAGACTTTGAAATTCAATTTTCCTTTGCCTGAAATTCTGTTAGTATATATATACAAGTTAAATATGTGTGCTTGCTTTTAAAATATTGATGCCTAGAATTAAGGGCATGGTTTGGTTATATATATAGATGTATGTATAGATATAAAACTGCATATCCATATGTCTGTCTATATTTGCATGTAGGCAGCTGTTTCAAATAAAATAATTTTAAGGTTCAGTTTCTATACCCGAGAGTTCTAGGGTTACAACATTTAGAAAGTGACGCATCTTTTTCTATTTCAACTTTAAGCACTTCACTTCCTCCAGTCATTTTCTTTTGCCTCAAGTCTATTTCACACTAGGCAGCAGTGCATGAATGATACTGGAGTCCCTGGTCACACAGAAGGAAACTTGCAACACGAGAATGACTTTGATCAATCATAGATAACTTCATTTGAAAAATATATAATTAGTTCATAAACTGGCACTTGATGAAGGGGAGGAAAATTTGATAAAACCTGCTTACATTCTGATAATTTATCAACAGCAGGTTAGAGAATATAAATATATTCTGTCAATAGTTTTTCTGGTTTAAATTCTATCAGACAGCTTCACTAGAGTGGAAATGGCAGTCAGTGAGTATTCAATTCAGTTCAATATTTGTAGTCAGCCTGGTATTGCATGTATAGTAACTTTTAATACATGGCATGAATACTTTCTGATAAGGGAACTCACTTACAAGGTGCTCTGACTTGACACCGTATAACTGGACAGTCTTTGCCACGTTTTTGGACACAGCTAAAGTGAGGTTAACATCCACAGCAGCTATATTCAGTTCACTGGAGAAAACAAAAACAGATTTTAATTCTTAGCAATGCCGTTCATCAACAAAGAAAGGAGCAGTGTATATATCCGATAAGCAAGCAGCATGACCGCTCTGTTTATAGATTTCATTGATTGCTTCCAAGAATTGGTTGCATTGTTTCATTTCCCCCTAAATTCAGCATAAGGGAAATGTGCTTTTGAGATGGTTTTGTTAATGACCAGTTTCTCATTAATGAAAGCACACCATGTGTGGGTTTAGGCTGTGATTAGGAGAGTAAATTGTGTACAGAATTTTAAAGTAGCACTCTTTCTAATACTGATAAGTGCAATTAGAAGCACTGCATTCCATAGACATCTGCAAGGAAATGACAGCTCTCGAATGAAAATGATGACCTTGGAGGGACATAGGCTAAAAATATAAATTACACAAGATACATAAGGATACTTGGGTTCTGTACAAATGTTGCCATTTCATGCTATTATCGAGAGTAGCTTTTAAAGTATAATTCAAAATAGAAAAGAGCCCGGATTCTTATGGGAGCTATTTCTATATCATGATCATCTGAAACGTTCGCATTGGATTAGTTGAGACATCAGCTCTGAGTGGGGGCCCCGGTAGCACGGGGGTGAAAGGCTTGGCTGCTCACAGAAAGGGCAGTGCTTTGTACCCACCAGCTGCTTCTGGAGAAAGATGGGGGCAACTTTGTCTGCAAAGATCTGCGGAGCTGGAAACCCCATGGGGCAGTTTTGATCAGACTTCCAGGAAAATATTTTACAAATATTATGAAAAGAATTTCTGGAGTTATGAATTAACAGAAAACCCATCACCGGTGGCAAAGCAAGCGAAGTAATAATTGCCTCCAATGTAACAGAATAAACGTTGGCACACACCAGGTTCTCTTCTGGAAAAAGGTGAACAAGTTCAAAACAACACTAGAGCATACTGCATGTGCAAACAGACCCTTTCATGCAGCCCTGCAAGGTGGTTTTATTAATGATCAATTCTTAGATGAGTACCTGACTATAGCACTCTCAAGCTTCATAAAAAATGAGGTAAAAAAAAATCAAGTTGAATGTAGAGTTATTATTTTGGGGGAGGAGGCCTCACTGCCTCTGGTGGTCGTGGGAGCTACCCAGCACTGCTTCTGAGAGCCGCCACTGGATTTGAACTGCCAAGCCCTCGGGCTGCAGCCCCGCACTCAACCACTTACGCCACCGGGGCTCAGCCCGTGTAGAGTTATTTTTAACACAGTCATACCAAAGAGATAACAGAGCAATTAGGATTAAAAAAAGTAAGAGTCAGATTTTGGCAAGTCGAGGAGTTATGGAGGAATTTAGGATTGTACTGTTGGACAATTTGAATATCTTACATGTGTGGAATGAAGTTGAAGATCTGGTTATAAATATTCTATCTGTGACTTATTATTTGAACTTCTTGTGCCTCAGGAATATATTTGCAGACTTGTAGTCTAAAAGAATCTAGACAACTATAATCTTTAGTCCTATGCTGCCCAGGTACTGTTTTCGCTCCACACAACGTTCATCTACCTAGTATTATAACACCTTGTGAGACATGACGAAACGGAGGGAGTTTTGACTGCAAATTCATCTGGTCACCTGTTAACTGCAAACAACTAAAGACGAAAGGCAAATGACATTTTCTGCAAGCATTCGGGTGGTACGTCTCTAGGATAGTTCCCTGATTTTTGAGTTTTAGGTGGTCTTCCCTCAGAAAACCTGAAAGAGCACGCAGCAGTAGAGGCATCAGAATCAGAACCCGTCTGTGCTCTGAAACACTTCCCTCTGGGTATCAGTTAGAAAACACTCACCGCTAGGTTTTCATCTCGATTCATAAAAGTATTCTCCTTTTTGACTTGTGTAATATTTAGGCATTTATTATGGTACGAAAAGTCAGGTTTATTATGTATCTTTGGTAAAATACAGAATACTTATAAGAAACTATTTTTAGACTGTATTTAAATGGTTTTATTAATTGGGATCTCAAGCACTTACTACATGGGCACTCAGTCACTGGAAAAACTCTTGACTTAATTGCAGAGCTAATGACTTGAATAACACAGGATGAATTAGAGATGTACTGCTACCACCCTTGATTAAAAATTGTGGCCCGCATTTCATGGCATTCCATTAGATATAAAAAAGGACATACCAAAAACAAAGGGCATACCTTGCTATAGTTTTAATGATACCATCCAGCTCATCAGAGGAAGGAGGATTACGACCACCGGGAGGAAACACCAAGTTGATGGGATCAAAGAGTCGGGATAAGGATTTTGATAGATAAGCACCTTCATAGGGTTGAAGTGAGTCTTTCAAAGCCTTTTCTGGACTGTGGGAACGACATTTATAAACAAAAAGAAAAAAAATAAACAAACAAAAACAAAACTCAAATTATATAAAAACAATTCTATATGTAATAATGTATCTCTTAAATCATCAGGGTTTTTTTTTTTTGGGGGGGGGGGGCATCACTGCTCTCCGGCGGTGGGAGTAGGAGGCCCAGCCCCACTGCTGGAATTGAACCTCCATCCCAGTGGGCTGCAGTCCCGCGCACAACCACTACGCCACCGGGGCTCAGCCCCATAAGTTTATATTAACAAAAAGAAAATGTTATATAATATATATTTGCAAATACATCTCATAATGAAACATATACTTTAATGGTTTTTATTTTTTATTGTGACCTGTGTAGAAGTTTCTAGAACAAATTAGCTTTTCATTCAACAACTCATACACATTTTGTTTTATGTCCTTGATTGCAATCTTCACAATGTAATATGGCTTATTGCATTTCCTTACTGTTTCCAGTTTTCATTCCGCTTTCTTTTCTAACCTTTTGTAACTTGGTTCTTGGGTCAATGCTACCCTTTGTGTCTCAAATGGTTAATTATTTTAAGGTGGTAGTGCCTCCTAAATTGTTTGGATGAAAATTTAGCCCAAGGACAAAAGACAAAGGACCATAGTCTTGAGAATATCAACAATCTCTACCAGTAAGTCTGGTCTTGTTTAAGATCTTGAGATTTTTTTCCCATATTTTTTCCCCCTCCACCCAGGACCTTTCCAAGTCGCTGGTAGTGGTGGTTGGGCACCATTTAGTGCTTCTGGTCTCAGAGTAGTGGAGGCCAATGTTTATGTGATTTATTAGTCTACTAGGCTAATTAATGTAACCTTTATTAGAACCTACAAAAACATTTCAATTTCAGCATAAGTCCTAGTTATGAATGTCACATGTGCTAGTCTACTATATCAAATCTGTCATTTGAAACTAAAAGAAAAATATAGTAAAATCTGATTAAGATCATGGACTATGCCTTTGCTTAGCAAGAGAGGCAAGTCTGCAGAGACCTACTCCACTAAGTCAGCATTCTTCCATTTCAACCCACCGCAGCCATCTACCATAAAGTTCACCGTGAGATACAGATAAAACAAAGCAAACAGCTGTCGAGTCAATGCTGAAGTACACGGATTTACATTTTATTACCACTCCCACTCCAAAACTATCTTTAACTCACCAATAGGAGTAGAGGTTCTAGCACACACAATGAATATACATACATATCGGATATAGCCATATCTACACTCATGTATATCTATATCTCTATATATGTGTGTTTGTGACAGTTTTGTAATCAAGGATCCTGAAGGTTTTTTTTTTTTAAATATTCTTCACCAACTAAATTCAGCTTATGTAAACACTTCCCTCTGTACCCTTCCCAATCTTCAATAATTTCCATCGCTGCTCATTTAGTAGTCCAGCTATTGGGTCTTACACTGTTGACAATTACTCTCTCCGTCTATACTGATAGCCATTATTTTCATGTGCTCTGTGACCTTATAATTAACTCTTCACTCTACTCTCATCTACACTTCCTCTCACAGACCTTTGCTATCTTTTGTTCATTTCTTTTTGACAACAAATTCCTTCTGTCTAAACGCTTGCCTTGAGATGTCTTGTCTGCACTTTCACACATTTGGAAGCTGGCTTTCTTCCTCTGCACCCTTTCTAGTCAGCTGGCCAGAATGCTCGTGGCTCCTACATCATAATTTCCAAACACATTTTTACTCAGTAAGTATTTCACTCAACACATTCACTAACAACATTATATAGCAGGCACTAGGTTCAATCCTGGGAAGATATATATTTTTAATAGCTTATAGTCTAATGAAGAGGTAGATAGGTAGAATGCCAACAATATTAAGTTTGGAATAAATGGCATTACAAAGACAATAACAGGCGGATTGATGAATTAGTGTCTAAGTCAATGCCTTGTATTTAAATAACGTTTCTATTCTTGCCCCTGTCATCTATTGGCCTTAAAAAGTCTCTCCCTGAATTAATAAGTACTAACACTTCTTTTTGGTTCTCCACATCTGCGTGAAGTGTCCTTGGTGATTACAATGTCAAGTCTACATTTATACTGACCTTTATTTTGGCTTTACTCTTTATCTTCCATATTAAGTACTCTCTAAGATTTCCAAGCTTGAAAACAACTTTCTATCTGCCTCAATTCCTGCCTCTCCTCCCTCTCATAAAATTCATGTAGTTTTCCCAGTCACTACTCATTATATAAGAAATGCCACTCTAACCTTGATTTTAAAAATTAAATAAAATTAAAAACCCTGCCCTCAGAAAGTTTACATGCTAGTGAAATGAATGAACAAATAAATTTAAAGTTTTAACTAATTAAATATAAAATAGCTTTAAGTGGTTAGTATTATGAGGAAAACAAAGCAAAGAAGACCCCCCTCAAAATAAACTTGGATATATAGATTTTTCTTCTTCAAATTTAATTAGGATTGGGTAAGGGAATTCACAATGAGAAAATCTGAAGCACATGAATGTTCGGGGGAAGAACTTTCCAGCAAAGAACAAGTATAAAGGCCTGACCATGCCTGGCAGTATTTGTCAAATAGTGATAAACAGTTAGTGACAGTGTGAGGGGGTAAGTAGAACAGAGGAAGTAATGGGGAAAAGACAGACTACCTCCCACTGGACTTTGTGTCTCAATAGAGTGGCAGATTTTACTCTGAAGAGTCTGTTCTTTGAATGTACTGTAATCAATCACACGTGTAAGAGCCCATCTGGTGCAGTGGGTTAAGTGAGGCACTGCGAACCACAGGTTTCCCTTTCAAAGACAAGAGAGCTCCTCCCAGAAAGAGTCAGGTGCTTGGAAACCCAGGGGGGCAGTTCCTCTGTACTCTACAGCCACTCTGGGTTGGAATCGACTCAGTGACCGTGGATTGTGGTTTCAAAGCTTTTACTAAGATCTTAGCGTTTCTTAGCAACGTATAGAACATGTAAAGTGATTCTAGTAGACATTTATGTGAGCCCCTTAATTTCCTGAGAGCTGACGCTCAAGGCACTCATCCAAGCCAGTGCTGCCACCCTTCTCTCTACAGACCACGGCATTCTATGTGCTGGGCCTTTCTTCATGGGTGGCATTATGCTGAGGGTTTTCTCCATCAATCTAACTGTCTATGGTGACTACTTTTATCTCCAAGACAGAAATTAGCATCACTCCTTCTTTTCATCTCCAAAAGCCTCAGGGAAAAAATCTCTAATTTCTTCATTCTCTTCAATACAATTATAATAATGTTTTTGTGTCTCCCAGAAGCATGTGACAAAGTCTCCACCTCCAAATTAAATTTGGGTTCTCTTGGGTTCTAGTCTAAGAGTTTACATTATGTCTCTCCAGTGTCTAGCACAGTGGTTATGTGTTGGGATGAGATCCACAAGGTTCAAAAGCACCAGGCGCTCCCAGGGGAGAAAGACAGGGGTTTCTATTCCTATAAAGTGCTACGGTCTTAGAAACTCACTGCGGCCATTCGACCTTGACCTAGAGGGTTGCTGTGAATCAGAACTATTGTCCGTGATCTTTTAAAATTTCTTTTGTAGGCTGCAAAGGGCCCCTATGGGAGTGTCTGCCTTGGGACAGGGGTCTCTCTTTAACTTTTTAAAAAATAGTTCATTGGTATATACTTCCTAGACCATACGACTTCATTGCTCAATCATCTTAAGAAGGTTTGTGCAATCATCACCACAATCAATTCAGAACATTTTCTTCTCATACTATTGTTACTAGTTTCTCATTTCCCCCCATCCTCCCCTGCCATGCCCTTAGGTGAGTATCAATCCAGTTACTGTCTATACATTTGCCTATCTTGGCTCTCACATACAGAAAATCATACAAAACACAAATGGCAAGAAAATGAACAACAATGACTGGACAAAATATAGAAAAATTTCCAAAAAAGAGAGGAAAAAATATTAAAGACTGAGACAACTTTTAATTGGGTAAAAAGAGAGATCCAATGATAAAGTACTACATTTTAACCAAACTACGTTTGCCCTAAGGAACCCTGGCAGTGTAAAGTTCATGAACAGGACTGCTAAGTGCAAGGTGAAGAGTTTGAAACCATCAGCCACGCTGGGGCTCTCTATTTTGGTAATGAGTTCGTCTCAGAAACTCATGAGGCAAAAGTCACAGGGGCAGTTCTACCCTGTCCTGAAGGGTCCTATGATTCGAACTTGGCTCAATGGCAGTGAATCAATTTTGTTCTTTTTAACCTCTGCCATACAATGCTCTCTGTCTGACTGCAAAGCTAGCCGCATCCCTGACTATGCTCAGAGGGAATTCACTGGCGGCTTTTGTAGGTCCACACATGGATAAGGCTTCTAAGGTTTCACATATGTCTCTGATTCACTTTAGAGACATTGTTATCATTTCATGAATAAATAAATCATCCCATAAGGTAATTCTACTGACAATGTCATTAATTTAGCCAGTGGTACAGAATTTAAAACACTGTTGAGAAAAAAATATATAGGCTGGCTTCAGATTGCAATACATGAATAGTTAACTTGTACAAATGTATAATTTGATGTGCTTGGGCATTATTTACACAATGGGGGCTTATGATAGGCAAAACATTCCATAACATCATTCACCAAGGCAGACGCATCCCTCCCAGATTAATACATATATTAAAGAAATATATGGTGGTCCGGGCTACCATTCATTGTGTACTCTCAAAGCAAGAGATCTTTTGTCTAGACATACATTTTGCCTAAATAATCTCCTCCAGTGCCTGGATTTAATATATATAATATAAGTATGTATAAAGTGATGACTCACAACTATGTATTTGCAGTGCCTGACTCATTTCCAATAGATTTTTAAACAAGTCTATTTACATCTTCAAAATGTTCAAAAGGAAAACTTTAAAGAATAGCCACCTCTCTTTAAAACACAGGTGCAGTGGTTAAAGCACTTGACTGGGAGGGAGAAAGATGGGCTCTTGTAAACATTTACAGCCTTGTAAGCCCCACGAAGCAGTTTTACTCTGTCCAACAGGCTTGTTGTGAGTGGAATCAATGCAACAGTGGTAGGGTTTTTTCAGTTGTTGTTATTCTCTTAACCAGAAAACAAAAATAGCCCCCTTACTTCAGTAGCCTTCTGTGAACTTGCTGAGGTGTAATCCTGGATTGCTCTCAGTCTCCCTAACCTATCAGCAAGTGCTACTGGCTTGCTATTCAAAAGAGATCTTGAATCTATCTGAGCTGGTTGTCACCATAGCATCGAGGAGTTCAGGGCAGTGTGACCACTTGTCTGAACCAGCATAATCCTCCTTCTCCTCTCCTCCACTGTCACCCACCTTGGTAGTACTCATAGACTAGTTTAAACAATATTTATCAATTCATGTCATTCTTTTCTTTAAAAATGGATATTTCTGGGTGAAGGGAGACAATGGACAGTGTAAGCTATGAAACAACAACAATAATGTATAATTGACCGGGGATTCATGGGGAGGAGGGATGGGGAGGGATAAAAAAGGAGCTGATACCTAGGGATCAAGTAGAAAGATAATGTTCTGAAAATGTTGGGGCAACATATGTACATGGATGCTTAATTAAATTGAATGATGCATTATCAGAAGATTTGTAAGCGCCCCCCACTGAAAGAATTAATAATATTTTTAAATGAATGATGTCCAACTTCATTAGAATAACTAAACCCCTCACCTCTGTGGCCTGACAAGATCTCACATTTCCAGTCATCTCTAGCCCAGTCTTCTACCTCCTCCTTCCTCATTCATTGCGTTCGAGCTGCATGGACTTCTTTCTGTTTCTAGAACCTCCCTCCATTTCCTATCCTCACCTTCCCCCTGGCCTGCACACTCGGATCCTCTACACTTGCTATTTTTTCTGCCGACAAGACTCACATCCAAACTCACGGGCATCAAGCCCATCCTCACTCACAGTGGCCCTATAAGGCAATGCCCTCAGTCTCCCACTGTGGACACATTCACAGTATTCAGAGCTCAGGTCATAGGCCAACTGCTTATGGAGGTAATCATTCTTCCATTGTCAAACCATTGTTATGACATTAACTTGTTTTGTTTTGTTTATAGCAATTGTCACTACCTAAAAATCATGATGAGTACTGGCGATCTGTGTCTCAGGCCCAGCTGTAGTTCCCCTCATGCCTTGTCCCATCCTTTATTTCTTTCGATCACATCCTAGCTCTTATGCTCACCACAAGCTCCTTTCCTGCAAGCTTTCAACTCTGCACGATTGAAAACGCGGTCATACAGCTTTCCCTGGACTCAGGTCACGCAGTTGCGCTTATACACTGTTCACTGCCTTACAGGTCAAACAACTATTTTAGATGCCTTGCACTTGTTTCCTTTATGGCCTCATGTTTTTGCTTCTTAGGGTATGGAGCTCTTCCCCACCAAAGCCTACCCTGAATTTCATCTTCCAATGACAAGAGTGTGGTTCTCTTAGAGAATGGCCTTTTAGTTGAATAAAGTGGTTTTTCTCACTCTGTTTTCTTTGACTTCAAGGACCCCTGGTCCTATCCAGAGGACAACCCCTAAGTTGGCTGTGTGAATCCACCAGGCATTCCATGGAGAAAGGGCAGTTCTACTCTGCCGTGGAGGGCTGTAGGGGCCCCAAATGACATGATGGTTGTGAGAATATTGTGAGATCCCCCTGTCTTCTACTAAACCGACTGCATTTGTAATTATAAAAATAGCATATACTTTCTCTAAATAAAAATAGAGAAATATAAAGTATGAGTTCCAGCTTCCTTTGAGAGAGAAACCAGTTATAATTCATCATGTATCTTTTCAAGCCTAAAATAAATTGAAGTTAGAATTAGAATGATACTGTCTGTACACACTGTTCTCAGATATGTGGCATTAGAAACGTCTCCTTAAATCTCTATAGACAGAGAGAGGTTTTGTTCCATCTCCTATCTCTCGCTGCCATGGTTGGCTATCATCCAGTGGATTCCAACTCGTACATGGCAACCCCAAGTGACAGAGTAGAACTGCCCCCAAGGGCTTTCTTGGCTTTAATTTTTGTTTAGATTTGTTTTGTTTGGTTTGGGTTTATTTTTTTGCATCACTGCCCTCTGGTGGTCATGGGAGCTACCCAGCCTTGCTCCCAGAGAGATGCTGCTGGATTTAAACTGCCAAGCCCGTGGGCCGCAGTCCCGCACTCAACCACTACACCACCAGGGCTTAGCCTTGGCTTTAATTTTTTTTTTTTTAGGCATCACTGGCCTCTGGTGGGAATGGGAGGCCCAGCCTTGCTGCAGCTGGATTTGAACCACCAAGCCAGTCGGCAGTAGTCCCGCACTCAACCCTATGCTATCGGGGCTCATCCTTGGCTTTAATTTTTATAGAAACTATTTGCAGATCTTTCTCCTGTGGAGCCGTCGGACGGGTTTGAACTGTCAACATTTTTGTTCTTATGAAGATTTGCCATTTGTGCCACCTGGCCTCCTGTACTTCCTCATTAGGTTTGACCTACTCTCAGTAGTTAACCATGAAAGAGTAGTCAAGGAGAAAGTCTGATGTCACTGTGTCTTCCCAGCTATTTCTTATGGATAAGTTATCCAGAGAAAATCCAAATTTCTATGACTGTGAGGGTCAATCAAAAAGAAACAAACAACTATTTAAATTGTAGCACACATGAATCTGCTCACCATTGCTTCTTATAAGGTAGGCCACAATAAACTGCTGCTGCTTCACTTAGTCTCTCCACAATAAAAACAACATTCGTGTTTAAAGATAGATGCACAAGTCAACTCATTCATCTGGTGCTTAAGTTAAAAACACGCAACAACTAAAACCAACACTGTGCTTCAATGTTGTATAAAGGCTGGGTGGGGTTGACGAAGATGGTACTCTGGCTTCCCAGGTGGCCCCTAACCATGCCGCCCAACAGCTGTTGTGCTCAGGACCCTCCTGGAGATCCAAATCTGCGGATGTTCCAGACTCTTAAATAAAATGGGGTAGTTCTCGCCTACGTACACTAATATCCTCTCATATCTCTTAAATAACTTCTATATTATGATATCTAATACAATGTAAATATTATACATATAACTTAGGCTGTCTTAAAGGCCTTCGAGGAACTGCTTTGACCAATTCATTATGTTTTGGGGTTTATTTTGTTTGTTTGCTTTGGTCTCCCCCAAATATTTTCAATCTGTGGTTATTTGAACCTATCAATTCAGAATCTACAGATAAGATGGGTCAACTGTACTGTACTTCATTCCTGTCTTACAGGGTCCACAGGGGTCAATCTGACCAGAGTCAGTTCTGCTGATTTGTTTTGCATCATCACCTCTTTATACTGATTTTTCCCCCCTAAGGCACTGATTGAGATTATATTCCTGCAGAGAGGGTATCTTTCTTCTAGTTCCTAAAAATAACAGCTTCTCTACAGTACATTTATGCCAATGGCCCATCATTAATGTGGGCTATCTGATGTGATTACACATATATCATAGTATCACCTAAAAGACATTAATGACGTATGTTCAGCTTTAGTAACTCTATGTGGTGTTATACCAAATATGCTCAAGTATAAGTCAACTTGAATATCAGTCAAAGAACCTAATTTTACCACAAAAACTGCATTAAAAACTTGAAAAACTTGACTTATACATGAGTATATATGGTAGCAGAATACATGAGTATTTTTATACATGAGTATATATGGTAGCAGTATTTATTCTAGCAGAAACAAGATTGCTCGATTTAGGTAATGTTTGACTTCAGTTAAAACTTGCAAAACCTCTTAAAAATATATAAAGAATCATAATTACAATAATTTAGATGATTAACATAATCCCATTTTCAAACTTACAGTAAAAACAAAAGATAAAAATTCTTAACATGCAATACAAATAGAGTCAATTAAATAAACATACTCATATTCTGGCTTTTTTGGAATGAATATATCCTGGGCATCATCTTCCAAGTGCTGTAGATCAACATATTGGTCTGTAGTTCCACTTGTGTTAAAATTCCCCTGAATATTTTTACTGTACTGCTGAAGGCGCTTCCATAAGTCATTATAAAGTCGTAATAACTTTGGGTACTCTCCTTCAAATGCTTGCTTCAGAAACATAGAAGCTGGCAAGAAAAGCAATGGCAAGGACTAAATAAATGATGAAACAGTGAAAAGGGTTAAATAAATATTTCTCTGAGATGTAAATAATGTTGCAAATAGCCTATATTTCAAGGCAAACTGAAGCTATGTTCCAAGGAGACCTTTTAAGATAATAACAGCAATATTTCTCTCAAACTGTTGACAACATTTGATACATGGACTGTTTTAGAACTCAATCAACATTTAAAAAAAAACAAAAGGAAAATTCCGAATTGTAAAGATCTCAATTCTGTCTTGATTGTTAAATCGATAGAACAAGTAGATAGAAAAACAATAAACATGTAGAAGGCATGAACAACACTAGTATCCAACTAACTTATATTACATAATTGACATTCATCAATGTTCCATCTCCAAATAGCAGGAGATGAGCTCTTTACACTTCACATGTAAATCAAGACACACAAGTTTGGTGCCATAAGTCAAGTCTGGATAAATCTGAAACATTTCAAGTCAAATAAAGCATGATTTGAACTTAGACGTCAACAACAGAAAGGCAACTGAGAATTTTCAAAATATTTGGACACTAAATAGCAAGAGATCTAGGGTGCTGTGACTGGCTCCACACTGAGCTGCTAATGGCATGGTGAGCAGTTAAACTTTACTGCTGCTCCATGGGGAAAAGGTGATGCTTTCTGCTCCCAGGGGAGAAGTCCGCTCTGCCCTGGAGGGTCACTTAACAACAGTGGGCTTGTTTTGGTTCGTTTTTGAATAACCCATGAGACAAAAGAGAAATTAAAACGCTTTTACATTGAACAAAAATGAATGCACACTATAAATTTGTGCATTTCACTACAGGAGTTCTCGAGAACATTTTCCATATAAATGCCTGTACCACACAGCAAATAACAAAGATCTGATTCAATATCAAAAGAACATATAAGAATACAGAAACAATGAAACCAAATAGTAGTTCTTTGAGAAAATGAATAAAATCACAAAACAAATGAGTAAAATAAATAAAACAACAAATTAGCTATATTAGGAGGGAGAAAAGTGATCTCACTACATATGCTAAAGAAGAGATTGTGAACAACTAGATGGCAACAAATTTGATACCATAAAGAAATGTATAAATGCCTTGAAAGACACACAGCACCAAGACATATAAATGAAGAAATAGATACACCAAATAGCCATCTACTTAATAAACTGACTTTTTTTTTAAGGCATCACTGCCCTCAGGTGGTGGGAGTAGGAGGCCCAGCCTTTGCTCCTGGGAGCTGGAATTGAACCTCCAACCCAGTGGGCCGCAGTCCCGCGCACAACCACTACGCCACCGGGGCTCAGCCTGAAAACTGACTTTTTAAGTTAAAGATCTTTCCACAAACAAAAGTAGCAAGTCCAAACATCTTTCATAATGAATTAAGTAATTTAAATAAAAAATAATGTCATTTCTATATAAACTTTTCCACTAAATTGGAGAGGAGGAAATAATTCCCAACTCAATCTATAAGGTCAACATTACCCTGATACCAAAACCTAAGATTATAATGTACATAGAGAGATCAATATTCTTCATGTATATAGGTGTAAAACTTTTAAACAAAATTCAGTTTATCTAGCCCAATAAAATATATAGACATAGTATATCATGACTAAGGGAGTTTAACCTCAACTCAAGAGTGGTCTGAGATTTGAAAAATCAAGTATATCATCACGTACACACACTAAGGACAAAAATGATGTGACTTTTTAAATAGCTGCAGATAAGGCATCTGACGAAATCCAACATCCCTTCCTGACAAAACCTCTCAGCACAGGAGGGCTAGAGAGGGCAAACCAAGCCTGATCAAAGGCACCTATGGAAGGCCTGCAGCTGACATGAGGCTTGACAATGGAAGACCTAAAGCTGCACACTGAAATGACAGGAAGAGCAAGGACGTCTGCTCTCGCCATGTCCATTCAACAGCTCTAGCCAGTGCAACAGGCAAGAAGAAGAAATAAAAGACATTCAGGTTGGCAAGGCAGAGGTTAACAGTCTATTTGCAGATGACAATGACCATCAATCATGTCCATAGTTCTTCAGTTCCTATTGTCTTAAGGCAATATGCCCTATGCTTTCCTGGCTTTTAGCACCATTGCAACTACATTGCTTAAAGTATGCTTCTCCCACACTTAACTTTGCCTAATGCCCTTTGTGGACATCAAATGTGGTAGAGGACCAGTGGGAAAAGAGGAGGGGCTTCCAGGAGATGGACTAGCACAGTGACTGCAACCACGGACTCCACCAGAAGGAGGGACTGTGAGGGTGGCGAAGGACTAGAAAGTGCTTCATTCTGTCAGAGGGTCACGGAGCTGGGACTGACTTCCCAGCATTGAACAACAACCCTTAAAACAACACGTAATACTCAGGAGGAGAGATTTCTAACAAAATAGTGAGAAGGGCAGGGGAGTGATTGAGTGTGTATGTGTGTACGTGCATGTGAGACAGACAGACAGAGAGACAGGAGAAGAGAGAAAAGAGAGACCATGAGTTATCCCACTAAATGACCCCAACCCTAATGAAGCCAGTCGGCATGGGAAGGAGACATCCTGGTAAAACCTCAAATTGCAAAAAACAACCATAACCAAAAATCTCAGTTTACAAAGAGATATTAAGTTTTTCATTTTAAAGATGTCAAACCAGCAATGTTTACTTTGATTTTTCTATCAAAAATTGGAAAAAATTAAATATGGACCTTAACAGGCTGAAGAGCAAATATTATTATCTTGAAGCTGCAACAGAAAAACTGCAGCAAGAGCTCGGAGATTACTCTGAAAATGACCAACCCTATAGGAGCTAAGTTGAATCTTGGTGGGGACCAGATAAGGACATTTCCTTTTTTTTTGGGGGGGGGGGGCATCACTGCCCTCAGGTGGTGGGAGTAGGAGGCCCAGCCTTTGCTCCGTGGAGCTGGAATTGAACCTCTATCCCAGTGGGTCGCAGTCCCGCGCACAACCACTATGCCACCACATAAGGACATTTTCCTTGTGAATTAGTTACGTAAGTTTATTGTTTGTCAAATCCTAAATTCTTCTAAGCAGAGTAACTAAGCATGAACATTTACAATCTGAAGGAACACGTTCCCTAACTAGGAAAATTCCCTTCTGATACATTCTGCCAAAACATGACTTACTTAAGCAACCTGTTACATTGTGTGTAATCTTCAACTCTGCAGATGGCTGCACTTCACTTCGTAATACTGCTTATCTACCCTCTTCAGAAGAACGACGTGCACTCTAGGGACCGTGTGCTAAAAAATGGAAGGTGCTTTACAAACAATTTGGAGTTTTCCCAAAGGAGGGTATTAAAGTAATAATGCTATCAAGAGTAACATACTACTTTGAATGTGAAACGTTAAGGGGAATTTTTGGTTAAAAAAATTATATTCACTCGCAGTAGCTACTTTTTCTACAATAGGTCCCATAAGATACAAACAAAAGCATTCAGGAATTTGGCAGATAGGAACTTGTTGTTGCTATTGTTGTGGGTGCCTGGGTGCCACCAGATGATTGTGATCATCTTATAACCTAAAAGGAAGCTCTTCTAATACTTTGTGGTTGAAAATCAGAATTGGAAATCTGTTTTGGTAAGGTTCACTACCAAACTCTGTAAGGTTCCCTACACTACATCAGGTCACAATAGTCCAAATTGACTTGAAGGCCAAACAACATCATTAATTATCTTGAGGCTACTTATTAAAACCACAATGAAAAGTGCTAAACACTTATTATAATAGCTAAAATTTAAATGATGGACACTCTCATGGATTAATGAGAATTGGGATCAACTGAAATTCTTATATATTGTGGATAGGAATGCAAACTGGATATTCACTTTGGAAAAGAGTTTGGCAGATTTTTTTTTTGGGGGGGGGCATCACTGCTCTCCGGTGGTGGGAGTAGGAGGCCCAGCCCCACTGCTGGAATTGAACCTCCGTCCCAGTGGGCCACAGTCCCGTGCACAACCACTACGCCACCAGGGATCAGCCCCGTTTGGCAGATTTTTATAAAATTAAATAAATAGGGACTGCGGCCCACTGGCTTGGCAGTTCAAATCCAGCAGCAGCGCTCCATGAGCAAGGTTGGGCTTTCCACTCCCACCAGAGGGCATTGATGTCCCCCCCCAAAAAATTAAATAAATACATTTATATTTGGCCAATTTCAATTTTTCATATCTATACAAAGGAATAAAGATGGATGTTTACAAAAACTCTGAATGTGAGTGTAGAAGAGAGAAAATAGTGTGTGAATTAGATGTATGTAAGCAATGTTTCAGTTATGATATAGATATTTCATATGTTGAACACATCTTCATGTTGAACATTATGGAGAATGCGCTATGAAACAAACACACTCAGTTATCGAGTTGATTTCAATCCATAGCAACCCTACAGGACAGGACCCAACTGTCCCTGTGGGCTTACAGACTCTGTTTATGGGGGCAGAACCTTGTTTTCTCCCACACAGTAGCGGATGGCTTTGAACTGCTGACCTGACAGTTAGCAGCTCATTGCACAGTCCATTATGCCATCAGAGTGCTTCACGTACTGCAAAGTCTCTGCATTTTAATATATTTTACTTATTTAAATAATTTTAGAAGCATTAACCAAACCCTTCAATTGCTTTATACTCTATCGCAGGGAACATTCAGACAGAATTATTCCATGTCTGAATTATGGAGAATTAGTTTCTTATTCTGGGGGCTTTTATTATAAATATTAATCACAAAAAAGCTATTAAAAATTGGCCTTTTAAACCAAGCCAAATCTACCACTGTCAAGTCAATTCCAATTTTTAGCAACTCTATAAGACACAGTAGACCTGCCCCACGGGATTTGTCAGGCTAGAAATCTGACAATAACAGGCACCCACATCTTTCCCCCATGGAGTGCCGAGTGGGTTTGAGCAGCAGATCTTTTGGTTAGCAGCCAAGCATTTTAACTACTCCACCACCAGAGCGCCTACATCAGCTTAATGCTTATAACATCATTATATAGCTAAAAATTCCAGATTAAACATTTAGAAGAACTGACAGTTACCCTGGAGTTCTAAAATTAACATTTCTTGTAAAGCAATAAAGCAAAACTTCTTGACTTCAAATATAAAAGTTCCCTCAAAAGTGAATTTGTAAAATAAATAATATACTTACAATTTGTTGCCACATGAAATTGAGAAGAAAGTGCTTGGGTAACTGAATTCCAAAATGTATATAAAATTTCAGGTTGTCCATCCTATGAACAATGGCAAAAAATGTATTCACTTATTTTAAAGAGAGTATAATGGATAAGATGTAGCATAGAAAGTTTATTTTAAACTTATAAACAAAAAAATTTCTCTAAGACATCAACCTCTCAAACTATGAGATGATTAATTAGCCAGGCAGTGTTTTGTTCAGATTTTGGTGCATAAGGCTTTTACCGCGAGTCGGAACTGACAGGATGATATTACACCAACAGCAAAATGGAAACATCCAGATGACTCAAGTCACTTCTGAAACTCAAGTAATCAGTCGTTACCCTGACCTGCTTCTTCCTAGCTGTGTGATCTCGAGTAAGGGGCTTAACTATTCTGTGCCTCAGATCCTCACCTCTAAAAGAGAAATAATAATGCCTATCTGGCAGGATTATGGTAAGGATTGAATAAGGTAACAAAAGCAAACTTGTGGACCAGTTGACTAAAATAATAAGCACTGAGTGAATGTTAGCTATATAACAGTTACTACTACTCTCATCATTCCTTCATATATAGAAGGCAATCTGTGAAAACACACAGCAGACTCGGACCAAAACAACAACAGAGAATAAGAGAATGAGCCAGGCCTCGGCAGTTTTAACCCAAACATACTGCTCTTCAGGTCAGCACCATATTTACAATCAGATATATATTTGCAAAAAGAATCACTAAAAAGAAATTTTGAAAATACTAGTTCAAATATCATTTGCTAAAAAAAGACAATGTTGTCAATGTTTTATGATGTTGAGAATATATCCAGCAAAGGAAGCACCAAGTCAACAACTTTCTACATGTACAACTTTGTGATATTAATTATATTCTATGAGTTATACACCCATTCTCACCCTTCTTTGCATTTCCCCATTAACATAAACTCATTGTTCCCAAACTGGTAGCTGTTCTTTCTATTTGCTATTGTCAGTTTGTCCCCAATAGTTCTTAAAAGAGCATTATGACCAAGGCAGTCCTTTTTCAAAAGCTTAACTATTGTTTAACTTTATAGGAGCCCTATAAAATTAATCAGTGGACTGCAAACCACAGTGTCAGCAGTTCAAAACTATAAACTCCTCCATAGGAGAAACAGGAGGCCATGCAAAGGCTTGGTCGTGGAGACCCTAAGGGGATCGCCCTACCCTGGCCTATGGGGTCACGCTAGGTCAGAAGCTACTCAGGGCAGTGAGTGGTAGTGGAGCAGCTTGCTGGGTTTTAGGACGGCTTCAGGGGATGGTTCTAGTTTAAGGTTCAAAGAGTGCAGACAATAGTTCCAGGAGTTAGCTACTAACCGTCACTCAGGAAAGGCTAGACTCCGAGACATTCTGAAATTCTGTTCTATAACCACGCCCTTTTGATCAGGATTCAGAGAAGGAATTTTTGCTCAAATCTTTGTTCAGTCACGGTAGCTGGTCCCACCCAGTTCTTCCGGTCTCCTGGCAAAGGAGGAGGTCGTTCGTGGCAATTAGCTACACATTTCCTTCCCCGCTCCTGTTCCTCTCTTGTCCTCGGTTATTCCAGGTGAATGGGAACTCGCTGTTGTGCCTTGGACAGCTGCTTGCAAGCTGAATTTCAAGACCCCAGTCACTATGTAATGCACTAAGAGGTGGATCAGAACCACTGCACATGTTAGTAGGCCTAATAACTGAGATGCCCCACCAAATCATAAAACCATGACCACAAAACCTCCAAGTCAAGACACCAAATCCTCTGAGGGCTTTGGTTATAGATAACCACTCTCAACAGCTTTTTTTTTGAGGGGGGGGGGCTTATTGGAAAGTCCAGCTTTTTCCAGGTATACAACTTATTGACAGTACTTACAATAGTCATCTGCACAGCCCTACCCCTAATCAATGTGATTTCTCCACCAACATATACGAAAACTCTGCTCAATGAGCAATGGCACCTTTCTTCCCGTTCCCTCCCAGACCTGATAACCACTAATACACTTTGGTCTTTAAACATTTGCTTTTTCTTGTCTTTTTTATTGAGGGGACTTGAAAAAGTTCATGGAAAAATTCTATTACGTTTTCATTCCACTTTTCTATAACCTTGTCAAAGCCCCGTATTTAAGGCACCCTAAAGGTGCCGTCAGGTAAGCATTGGGCCACTATCCACCAGTTAAAGTAAGAGGCGACCTGTTCCTGTAAAGATTTACAGACTCAATGACCCTGTAGAAGATTACTATGAGTCAGAATCAACAGTGAGCTTATTTGGCTTTGCGTAAGTGTGATCATATAATATTTGTCTTTTTGATGGACTTGTTCTACTTCCATTTTCATTATTTGTTTCTTTGTTCAATAAGCCTTTACTCAAGTGGGTAGTGAGCATTTTATGTTTTAAAACACGTTTTCCACCAAATTTTTAAAAATAGCATTTTGTGCCTACTTTTCAATTAATTTTTAAAAATCTGAGTATTGGGTATTGTGATGTTTAGATTTTATGTCACCTGAGGTGCTTGTGTGAAGGTCGGGGTCTATCCTCTCCATCAGGACATAGCCTGATGAAACCTCATGAAATCTCTTTGGGAGTGTGGTCTTCTTTTGAAACCTAACACACTGAGGAGAACTGGTCCCTCTCTTTGCCTTCTTCAGCTTCATGCTGACGCAGGGAGCTGTGATATCCTGCCATGTAACCAGGGACATTGAATCCACGTGAATTTGCACCCTGCAGCCTCAGGGTGAACACTCAGCTTCGTGCTTTGATTTCCTCTTTCATCCACCAGCAGCTGTGCCAATCTGAGGGTCTCCAGCGAGCAACTGACCCAAGGGCTTCAGTTGGACTGGGCTGGGCAGCTTTTGTGATATAAAATTCCTTCTTGATATAAAGTTCTAACAAATATATAAGTGTCCTGGTTTTGCTTTTCTAGGAAACTCAGTCTAATACAGTTATAAAGTTTATTTTGTTATCTGTGTGCACTTAGCTATATAATCATGTAGATTTCCTTACTGGAAATAATGGGTTATTATATTAATACCCTAGCCTTGACACTGAGTCAATTTAGATCTATTATGTCCACATTTACGGTTTCCAACTCAATACATTTTGATAGAAGCAGGAAGTCTCATTTCTCCCACAAAGCTCGTAGTGAGTTTGAACCATCCACATTATAGTTAACAATAGAATGCTTGCTCAACAGCCTCTACCAGAACTCCTTCTTATATGAGCAGAGCTCATAGTATCTTTGTTATGACTCCTACTTGTCTATGTTGGTATTACAGATAATTATTTTAATATACTGATGAAATCAATGCTATTAAAGTGAACACTACAGAAGAATTTTTTTAAGCACCTTTTTTTTTTTTCCTTCTTCTTTATTGCAAGATAAACAATCCCGAGGAGAGAACAAGAGGGCTGACGGTTCGGGGGGGCGAGGGGGGTGGGCGGGGGAGAGACAGGTGTGGGAAGCCAACAAACCTAGGGACAAAGGAAGAAAAAGAGATCTAAAATCGATGGTGAGGAGGGTGAGTAATTCCTGGTAGGGTTTGATCAACTGCAATGTAGCTGCGAGGAATTACTGAGAGTCGAATGAAGGCTGAACATGATAGTGAGAGGGGAGGAAAGTAAAAGGAAATAAGAGAAAAGCACTAGGAGGCAAAAGACATTTATAGAGGTATAAATATAGGCATGTATATATGTAAACATTATATAATGTTAGGGATATAGGTCTACGTGCATATATTTCTATTTCTACTATGATACTAAGTATCATAGTAGCAGATGGACACTGGGCCTCTACTCAAGTCCTTGCTTAATGCAAGAACACTTTGTTTTACTAACTTGGTATTCTGGGATGCTGAACTTCCTGACAAGATCGCTGAAGTCAAAATGGGCGCATAAGCAAAGGTGGTGAAAAGAGCTGATGGTGCTTGGCTGTTAAAAGCTTTACAGTCTGGAATCCTTTTTTATGTGTGGGGGCATCACTGCCTTTGGTGGTTGTGGGCGCTACCCAGTGCCGCTCCTGAGAGCCACCACTGGATTTGAACAGCCAAGCCCATGGGGTGCAGTTCCGCACTCAATCACTTACGCCACCGGGGCTCAGCCCCGTCTGGAATTTTTTTTTTTTTTTTTAAGGCATCACTGCCCTGGTGATGGGAGTAGGAGGCCCAGCCTTTGCTCCTGTGAGCGGGAATTGAACCTCCATCCCAGTGGGCTGCAGTCCCGCGCACAACTACTACGCCACCGGGGCTCAGCCCCCCAGTCTGGAATCTTAAAGGCTTGAAGGTAAACAAGCAGCCATTTAACAAAGAAGCAGCAAAGTCCACAAGGAAGAAGATCACCAGGCTGTGTGATCTCAGGGTGTCGATGGAATCTGGGATCAGGCATCAGGAGCTAAAACGAGCACTCATTATTGATGTCAAGGAAGGGAATTGGAATGGAAACCCAAAGCCCACTTGTAGACAATCGAACATCCCCTCACAGAAGGGCAACAAGGAAGGGATGACCAAACACACAATATTCCTCTATTTCTTTTTTATTTTATTTTGAATTTATTTTTTTCCCTTCTAGTTCTTTAATGCTTCCTCCCAGCCACTATCCTGACCCCAGTTCTACCTTACAAATCCGGCTAGAACAAAACATGTACACTGGTACAAATAAGAGCTCTTGACACGGAATCCAGGAAAGATAAACCCTGCAGGAACACTAAGTGGTGCTAGCGATAGCAGGAGGATAAAAGTGGACAAAGAAGGGGGGAGAAAGGGGGAACAGATCGCAATGATCAACATGTAACCCCCACCCCCCTCAACTGCCAGAGGGGGATGGACAACAGAAACGTGGATGACCAGAGAGAGCGATTGGGGTAAGCTATGAAAATAATAATAATTTATAATTTATCAAGGGGTTATGAGGGTGGGAGTATGGGAGAGGGGCTTGGAAAGAGGAGCTGATACCAAGGGTTCAAGTAGAAAGAAAATGTTTTGAAAATGATGGCAAGATCTATACAAATGTGCTTGATAAAACTGCTATGACTGTTAGAGAGCTGTAAGAGTCACTAATAAAATAGTTTATTAAAAATGACTTTTTGAGTTTAAGTACAAGCGAGCATCCAAATAAATAGTTGAAAACTTTGAAAAAGGGGATTGTGAAATATGCTATGTAAGATTCATTTGTTACTTCTTTTATTTAAAATCTTTTTTTAAATTAAAAAAAAAAATTTTTTTTATATAGGCATCACTGCCCTCGGGTGGTGGGAGTAGGAGGCCCAGCCTTTGCTCCTGGGTGCCGGAATTGAACCTCCATCCCAGTGGGCCGCAGTCCCGCGCACAACCACTACGCCACCAGGGCTCAGCTCTACGCCACCGGGGCTCACCTTAAAATCTTTATTTAAATATATGCTTTACTTTAATATGTACTTTAGAATAATTATCGTAGCCTCAAATTTTTTCCTTTAAGAAAACTCTGAGGAATTTCACCAGTTAAAAATAGAACAAAATGTATACCTAAGAGTCTTAACATTCTAGTCACCCAAACAATTTTATTCAGTTATTCTATTTCTTGAATTAACTGTATAATCTCTGCTCATAAGTTATTTCATTTGGGGGAGTACACTTGTGTGATATTCTTTACTCTACGTACCATTTTTATCTTGTCTGAAATTAAAATAGCCACAGCTGTTTTCAGTTGAGAAGTATGTTTGTCTACCCATTTATTACTATTCTATGTTGGTTTCTTTAAATGTGACTTACAAATAGCACATATTTTAAAATATAATTTTTATCTCAGTAAAAAATTACAATCGTAATATGCTTAGTTAATAGACAAGTCTTGCTTTTATCATCTTATTTTATGCTTTCTTCCCTTTGTTTTCTGCTTTTGTTCTGTGGATTCGTTTTGTTTGCTTTTATCTTCTCTGCGGTTTCTTGCTGTAGTTCCTGATTTTAATTCTATCATGGTTATGTTTATGTATTTTTTTTGTTCAAAAGTTTTGATCTCATCTCTCTCAGAATTGAAAATACATCTTCTGAGATTGCTATTAACGAAAATTCATTTATAGTTCTAAATTTCAGGAATTTCTAAATTATTTTGAGTCAAGACACAGTTTCTAAGGTAAATGAATAAAAAGAGTGAAGGGCTAGGATGGAGGCTACAATAACACGTCAGAAGGAAATGGACAGAAAAAAAAGACTCGCTTACTGAGATCTTTCCTTCTGGACCCTAGAAAGTCCATGTATCGCTGAACTATGCAGCTGGATATAGCCTTCTTACTTGAGCGAGATCTAGGCTAAAGGAGTCAGTAGAAACTGTTAACATATGTGAACTTTGCCCAGGGACTGCACGAAGCAGGAGAAGAAATGAAGACTGAGGACAGAGCCAGGGGAACAACATTACTTAAAGGTCAGTGGAAGGAATAATTCAGAGTTAACTGAGAACAGTGGAGATAGTTAATAAAAATTAGCCCTAAATTAGTAACTCATGAAGCTGAATGATAGGCGCATAGGGATTCACTGTCCTGTATTGTCATCGACTTGAAATGTTATAGACAAATGGCCTTAATACGAGGGATTGGTAGAGGCAGGGGAGACTAGGAATGATTCTAAAGAGCAGTAGCATCCTGGAGGGAGGAGAATATTAAGACTGAAGAAGTGGCTAATTAGTTCAGGGGGCTGTGTGTGTGTGTGTTTAAGTAAAATAAGTCACAAGAGTGGCCTGAGGATTGGGCAGTTGGTCTCTAAAGTACCCTTTACAAGAACTGTCTCAGTGGGATAGAGGCTAGCTTTCAGTGGTTTGGGGCAAGAGAGAGAGAGAGAAAGTGGGAATCGATGGGGCTTCCTGAAAACCCAATGTGCAGTGAAGTGCTTACAAGCAGACACAGGACCAAGGGCTTTATTTGCTTTGTTTTTACAGGGTATGCAAAAGAGGTTGGTGTATTAGAGAAAGCAGAGGACACCCGACAAAAGAGGAAGCTGAGGAGTCAAAAACATAGGCCTCGGGCAGGTGCCCCCTCACCAGCAAGAAACCTGAAAGAAGAAGCAGAGAAGGAGAAGCCCACGAGATCGCGGGGTTGCCAGCGAAACCCCCGCCCGCAAAAATGGTGACAATGCCAAAAAGAGCCGCAAGAAAGGAGAAACCTTCAGGCAAAAAAGGTGAAAGCAAAACAGCAACCGGGAGCAAAGGGAAAGTAGGCTGGAGAGGCTCACCAAGAAAGTAAGCAGATTCACCTGTGCAAAATGGAGAACTGAGAAACAAGGAGAGCCTAGCCATGGGTGAGACAGAAAGCAGCAGCAAATCTGACTGATGTTAACCTACCAATTCTGCTCAGTGTGCCCTGTTGTCTCTCTGGTACAGCCACAGGAACTTTCTCTTGCAGATGAAGAGATGATGAGCATGTTCTTCCCTTTCAGTTTTCTAACTCTAGGTCTTTGTACGTTTCACTATAATATTTTACTCAAAGTTGCTCTTTGAAATTTCCTATTTAGGTCTTTGACCTAATCATTTGTTTCCATTGGCCTTAGGTACCTGGATTCAAGGACACGTTTGAAAGTCTCTTCTGACATGCACTTTGATGTTTTCTTTCTTTCTTGTCTTTTGGATGACCTTTGTTTTCTTCACGAGTAATGTTCTTCATGCCCTCCCTCAACTCATCAATTCTTCTGTCACTGGTGTTTAATGCAGCACATTTACTCATGAGATCTTGAAGTTCAGGTGAGATAGACTTAAGATCAAATTTTGGCTCCTGTGGACTTGTTTTAATTTTCTTCAGTTTCCATCTGAACTTACATAGGAGCAAATGAAGGTCTGTTCCACAGTCAGTCCCCAGCTTGGTTTTAACTGTTGATACTGAGTTTTTCCATGATCGCTTCCCACAGATGTAGTCAATTTGATATCTGTGTATGTAGGCACCGTTTGTGCTGTTGAAAAACCATTTGCTATGAGCAAGTTGTTGATCTTGCAAAATTCTGTCATGCGGTCTCCAGTTTCACTTCTCTCACCAAGACCTTATTTTCCAACGATTGTTCCTCTTTGTTTCCAGCTTTTACATTCCAAACCACCCAAAATTATCAAGGCAGCTTGATTGCATGCTTGATCAATTTTTGACTGAAGACATGGATAGAATTTTTCGATTTCTTCATCACTAGTTTTAGTGGCTGGCGTATAAATTTGATTAGCAGTTGTATTGATTGTATGCCATTGAAGATGGATACATACAATCCTATCAGAGAGCACTTTACTTCACGATAGGCTTTGAAGGGTCCTTTTTGACAATGAATGCAAACTATTCGTCTTGATTGTGTCTTTCTTGGCATAGTTAACTATAAGATTTTCTAATTTAAAATGGCCAGTACCAGTCCATTTGAGCTTGCTAATGCATAGAACACGGATCCTTATACTTCCATTTCATTCTTGATCACTTCCCATTTTCTAGATTCATAATTCATACATTCCAAGTTCCATTCATTAGATTTTTGCAGCTGTTTCTCCTTGGAGTTGGGCCCCATCAGCAAATGAAGACCCTTTACCCTCACAGGCTTTACTTCATTCATGTCACCACAGTCAACTCTACTCTTAGAAAGTAGCTCCCCCTGAGTCCTAGTGAGTGCCTTCTGGCCTCAGGGGCCCATCCTCTGGCACAACTCTGACAAAGTTCTATTTCCATTCATTTGACCTTCAGTCTCTGACAAGGTTTTGATTAACACACAAGATTTTCCTTGACTCCTTCCTCTGGAGTGGGCAGTTGAATCCTTCTTCATAGTCTGCTCTTAGTCCGCAAGCTCCACGGAACCATTAGGGTTCTGTTCACTTAGGGTGACCTCTGTTGGCACTTTAAATATCAGTGACATAGCTTTCAGCATCATAGCAACATACAAGCCAGGACAAACTGGAATTTCTCTGTGCTGATCCTCAAAGCAGCCAATTAAATAGCAGGTACGAGACAAATAAACAAATAAATAAATACAGGGATAAGTCTAAGAAAAAGAAAAGATAAAATTCATTCTACCTTTGAACTATGAGTTGGCATCGAGTCTGTGGCAGTGAGTTTGGTTTGGATTTTGGTTGAGCTAGAAAGGGAGGTGGGACCAGTAGTGGTGAACCCTTCAAGTAAGGACAGGCGCAAAAGGGATTCTAAGCTAGAGTCTTTATTGTGAGGAGGTCAGACAGGAAATAAGGTTTTTTTTTTAAGAGAGAGAGAAGAATGTGTGTTACATAAAAGATTTAGCAAAAACTCTATGCCAGAGAAATCCATGGAGAGAACATATTGTGAATAAAGACGCCTGCAGAACTTGATCAAAGAAACCAGATATACATGAATTTGAAATTAGCTCTTAATCATATTCTGTATTTAAAGCAGAGGGACCTTGGCAAAGCAAAGACAACAGTAAAAGAATTCTGTCTACTGGAAAATAACCTTCAGGGGAAAACTTTACTGCCTGATTATAAAATATCAGAAAAAAAACTTCTATAGGGATTTAAAGATGAACCCCACAGAGGAAAGTGAGTGTCACAGATTGAATTGTGTGACCCCCCAAAAGCTTGGTTGGGCAGGTCATGATTCTCCATATGATGCAACTATCCTCCATTTTGTGATCTGATGTCATTTTCCTGTACGCTGGACAGCCTAACCTCTAGGATGCTAACCAGATAGGATTAGAGCATGATACAGTCCACAAGATGAGGTTGCATCTTGAGTCTCACCTCTTTTGAGATATAAAGGAGATTAAGAAAGCTAACGGGTTACCACTAAGAAAGAAGAGCTGGGAGCAGAAGACAGCCTTTGGAATCCCTGAATAGAAACCCTGGGCTGAGTAAGGACTGATGCCAAAACAGGAAATTTCTACAGGAAACCCTCCAACACCACAGATGTTTGGAACAGTGGGACCTTCCTTCGGAGAGGAGAGGCAGATAGCAATCCCTTAGAGCTGGTGCCCTAAATGAGGATGGTTTAGCCTTAAACTTCCAGAAAATAAATTTAGTAAAGTCATCACATGTGGTTTATAGCAATGCTAGCTATCTAAGAAAACAAAAAAGTTCCCCCACCCCCATTTCCCATTAAAATTAAAAGGTTGCTTCAAGTATGCAGACCAATACTTGTGTTACAACATGGGGATATGGGAGGCCCAAGTTCTTCTGATCCAGGCCCTACTCATGAATGGCCTTCAGTACCTCACAATGTTTGTCAACGTCCTGAGGGAGGTTGAGGCTAATGGTCGCCCCCCCCCCCCGCCCGCCCCCGCCCACCCCTGCCTGTGCCAAGTCCTCTCTTAGTGGTTTTTCCTTGCAAATGCACCGTAAAGGACCTGGTAAACTCCATCTAAAGCTAAGTGCCAGCACGAGAACATGAGTCAGCAAGTCCCTTAAGGGAAAGTAGAAAAGAACATTGAGCAAGTTCAAGAGGGTGAGAAAGGTGGCTAAAAGGTACATGGGGGAGAAAAAAAAGAGGTAAATGGGTCAGGTCTAAGAAGTCTGCCAGAGTATTCAACCCTGAAATAATAATGATAATAATAACAACAACAACAACAACATAGGGACTTATAAAGTAGAATTAATAGTAGAGAATGAAAAGGAGGTTTGAGATTGTTTTTAAAGGTAGAAACACATAGATTTTTGGACATATACTTACTTGATATTTATCTATAAATTAGCTGTTCAATATTTTTGTCCTACTTTTAAATCAGTCTTATGTTTTCTTAGTGAGTTCTGGAAGTTTTTCCAAGGAATTAAAAAAGTATTGCTACTAAAGTTCTAACGCATTCCTGCATGGGTATATGCCAAATATGAAACGTGTTTAAATATGTCTCTGTGATCTGCTGGTGACGGGAAACAAGTTCTCTTGTATTACACTTGCCCTAGTCTCCTGAGGTGACTTCCCAAAAACACATTCAGTAAAAACAGTGGCTTCCATGGACATCTGTTGAGCTAGTTCAAGTCAGCCCAGAAGGACATGGCCACTATTTTTGGGGGGGATTCAAAGGGATAAAAATCTTCATAGACTTTCTGGGAGAAATACAAGGTGATCACGGGGTGTTGGTGTAATTATGAAGAAGTCTTTTAAAAATTGATCACTGCCCTGGTGGAAAAGTCCCAGAAAGCTGATCTAGATTTTCACCCCCACCATGTCAACGCACTAAATCTTCATTCAAAGGTAACAAGGGCTGCAACATTTTGCACTAAAATTTTTTTACTTACCCTCATAAATTCTATGTAGAAGTCTTTTATGAAGTATGTGATTTGCAAATATTCTCTCTCATTCTATATTTCATTGTTGCACGTTATGAATGGAACATTTCACAAAGCAGGAATTAGAAATGCTGAGAAAATTAAGATCACCAAATTTTTCCTTTGGGGGATCAAGCTTTTAGGTGCTCTAGGAGATATTTGTCTACCATGAGTTCACGAAGATGTTTCTCCTGTGTTTTCTTCTAGAAGTTTCACAGTTTACAGTTTTCCATTTTGAGTGATTTAAAATGTGGTACAGGATAAGGAGAATAGATGTTTGGATATCTGACTGTCCTAATACCGTTTGTTGAAAATCTCTAACTGCAACCTCCTTTGAGAAATCCGTGCCTACACATGAAGAACCTTCAAAAGGTTTGGGGTGGAATGGACAATGGAATTTTTCCATAAACTTTTATAAGACCTTCCAAAATGAGGCTACATTTCTGGAATTTATATCATACTCCATTAATCCATTTATCTATTTTATACCAATTTCAATCTGGAATATTGAACCTTTGTAATATATCTTAAATTCGTATAATGTTAGCCTTTCAGTTTTGTTTTCTTTCTGTTTTTTGGGAGGGGGGGGTATCACTGCCTCTGGTGTTCGTGGGTGCTACCCAGTGCTGCTCCTGAGAGCGAGCCAGCGGGCCGCAGTCCCGCACTCAACCACTTATGCCACCGGGGCTCAGCCCAGTTTTGTTTTATTTCATGAGGAATGAATGTTAGAGCCTTTCAAATGCTTTTCTTTAATCTGCTCAGTTGATGATTACGTGATTTTTCTTATTTCAGTTTCCTCACTTTACTTTTCCAATTAGCCCTATATATTAAAGCCTCATTATAGCCTCATAATTTTAAATTTATCTTTTGTTATTCCCCATGCCTTTATCTTTATACTACACTCGAGTAATTTCATCAACTCCAGTCCCCTTTAAATAGTCACTTGTTTATCATTTCTTTTTATTCTACTTTTTCTTTTAAATATATTTTTACAAAAGTATTTTAGAGTCTCCATCAAATAATTCTAATATTTTCAACCTATAGAGTTCTTGAAAAATTCTTTATAAGTCTTAAATCTGTTTTGCTCCGTTTTACTGTTTTTCTACTGGATCTTCCCCATAGTTGCTAGTTTACTTATAAAATAGCTTTGCTTTGCGACTGTGATCACGCATTTGTCTGACCTAAAAGTAGGGAGAAATCTAGTGGCTCAAACTAGAAATGCTTTCTTCTAGAGAAATCTGCACCTACCTCTCATGCAACCCCAAACTACATTCCCTGCCTTCCCAAATCTCAGCTTTCAGCAGGACTCTGCAGTCCATTCCTCCGTCTTATTACAGTCCAAGTCTGGAAAACCGATCCCATCACCAATATGGGCAGTTCCAAGTCCAGGGCAGCTTCAGCTATTACATTCACTTACAGCCCACAGATCTTCCTTCTCAGTTCAACGATCTTATCGGGTGAATGCTCCTCAGAAATTCTCTTGCTTTTTTGGAGATCTGACAGTACAAGAATGAGGCCTTTAAAATGATCCAGAATCTGCCTGTTCTGTAGTTGGAGGGCCCTTAATAACATCGGGACCGCCATACTGTGTATGTACCCACTATGTATGTATCGTACAAAGTCGAAAGCCTCTAACTTCTATAAAGAAGAATGCCCACTGACACAAGTGATTACATTATACATATAACTGGTTTTGTACCCTTCAATAATATGCCAGAGGTAATGAGCTAGGCATTGCCCTCATAATATTAGAAAGGTTAAATACTTGAGTATACTAAATTTTTCTATGTAGTCTTCAACGCTACTATAAAATCCTTTGAAAAAATAAAAAATAAATCCTTAGATTTGTCTGAAGGGGCAAGGGAAAACACATTCTTTTTCATAGTCATAATTCTCATTAGTACTATGGCTGCTCAAAATGCTGAACAGATTCCAAATTTAGCTTAATGCATCCTACACACAATTTTAAGATTCTGTTCGATGATAAAAATTGCTGGCTTAGAAAATTGAAGTACCATATCTCAACTCCCACATCCAGCTAAGCTGGCTTAATTCCACAGATGGGAATCTACAACCTGTTTTCCACTGTGTGGATCCTGAACAGTCAATAACTTGCTACACTCACTTTGAAGCAAAGTGTTATATACAGCATTCATCATTATATAGTAATACTAGAACTCTTACCTATTTTTAAAAGACACAAAAATTGAATTTTTATTGTCTAATAATCAACTTAAGGTTCATTTTAAAAATGAGAAGACTTACTTATTATTTGAAAAACAATATAGAAGACAAAACAATATTCAACATTGAAGTACTACAAATATTTCTTATGAAATGATAGCCATGAAGGTGTCTTTTCAAATTATAGCTTGAAATAAAAATTACTGGCTAGTTTTACAAGTTAGTTTTAGCATTTATTAAATTAAGCAGAAGCAGAATTAGTTATTTCAATTCAATAACAGCATATGTAAAAATATGAATACACAAATACATTCGAAAGACTCTACACTTAAACTAAAATATTCCCAAGATTCATTCCTCTGACAAGACTGCTGGTCCAGATGTATTTTATAGCCAACCCACTGATGTGCTTTTTTGTACTTGGTATATTCTTTGCAACATGATGAACATCAACTACAAAGGCCTTCTGAACTAATAATGCATTAAGAAAACTTATTATCATGGTGAATTTTTCATCTCTTGAAGATCCTGAAATAAGGCTCTGCATAGTAATAGGAATAATTCTATCAATTAGAATCTACTATCTTAGCAAACACTCAGACAGAAATGTTAGCTTTAACACAAATTATTTAAAGTAAACCCGAATATTTAAATTTTTGTCCAGTAAAAGTGTATAAATGATTTTTAAATTTTTACTACACCTCACAGAAGTAAGAAAACTTATTTTCACTACTTTTTAGGCACAAAATTGCCAAAGGTTAGAATGTAAACTCAAGGCTCTTTATTCAACAGTCTTGACATATTCAGAGTAAATTGTTGATATAGGTGTTCCAATACAACATACTGTGCCCGATGCATAGCAGCTCTGCACGTTTCAGAGCAAACTGGTGCTTCATGGGTTGTCTTAGCTGTAACCTTTCAGAAGTAGAACACTAAGCCTTCATCTCTACTTCGCTTCTGGGTCGATGTGAACCATCAACCTTTCATTACGTAGTTGAGGGCTTAGCCATTTGAGCCACTCAGGGACGCCTACATATATAACTTGTGGTTGTGGAGGAATACATTTCCCAATTGTTATTTAGCAGATTGTAACTGTCGGAAAGGGACATGAATGGCTCCACAAAACAGAACAAAGTGCTGCTTGAAACATACCTTAACTACTTCTTCAATGAAACAAATATGAGAAACAGGATCTCTCTTCTTTGCTAATACTTTTTGAAGATGTTGTACCTAAAAAATAAAAAGAAGAAGAAAGGGGATTGATATATAAATGGGGCATTTCCCATAGAAACAAATGAAAACTTTTAGTACTAGTAAAATAAGGAGAAGAAAATTATATTTTGCTCTAGCCTTAAGATATATAGAGAGACGGCTGAGCCCCGGTGACGTAGTAGTTGTGCGCGGGACTGCGGCCCACTGGGATGGAGGTTCAATTCCGGCTCCCAGGAGCAAAGGCTGGGCCTCCTACTCCCACCACCTGAGGGCAGTGATGCCTGAATAATAATAAAAAAAAGATATAGAGAGAGATTTTAAAGAATCTCTTCTTTTTTTTTTTTTTTTTAAGACATCATGGCCCTGGTGGTGGGAGTAGGAGGCCCAGCCTTTGCTCCTATGAGGGGGAATTGAACCTCCATCCCAGTGGGCCGCAGTCCCGTGCACAACCACTACGCCACTGGGGCTCAGCTAAAGAATCTCTTCTAATAGGTTTTAAATAATTCAAAAATCAGACAGTTGGAATAATCAAGATTAAAACCATGATTTACATCGAGTTAACTCCCTCAACGCAATACCTGTGTACAAATAGTATGGATATGATCCATAAGCTTCTCCATGTTGGTCCAGAGGGATGCACGAAAAGCTGCAGTGTTTCCTGGGGTTGGCATGGTAGACCGTCCAGGTCCCCCTATTTATGAATGACAAAAACAAAAAATATATATGGCAAATTGTATGTTATTACTAAAAGTACAGCAAGGTTTTAAAGAATCTGTGGGTGGGTGGGGAATCCAATATTTCCAGGATCTTTTTGAAGTCACTCTGTGTGTGTGTGTGTGTGTGTGTGTGTGTGTGTGTGTGTACTAAAATAAAATAGAATTTCTTCCAAGAGATAATTTAAAAGCTAAAAAAGAATCTCAACCTTTTTTATTTAAGCAAGCAAGGGCCATAAGAGCACACACTTACACATAAATCCAAGGATGTTAGGTCAAAATTAATGAAAATGAATTCTTAAAAAGGGGGAATTTCATTTTTAATTAAAAAAAGGGGGAGGAACAGTATGACCGTAAAAGCAATAGGGATGGAAAACAGAAGGCTTTGTAAACTCCACTATCCACCGTTTCAGAGAGTTTTGGTTCTTGACTCACATAAGTGTCTTCGTTAACCCAAATGAGGATTAAATTTGAAAAGAATTGTAAAAACAAACTCTAAAACTGAATGCACAGATAAAAACTAATCGATCCAACTGAACATGGAATTGACAAGACAACCACACAAGGGGAAAGCAATTCAAGTAAATAACATACCTCAGAGCCGTGGGGAAGAAAACCAGGCTCACTGCCACTGAGTCCATTACAAGTCATACGGACCCAGTAGGCAAACTAGAGTGTAAATCTGTGTCAGAGCAAACAGTTCCATCCTTCTCCCGAGGAGTGGCTGGTGTGTTTGAACCACTGGCTTTGTCACTAGCAGCCCAACAGTCAACCTTTCAAGGCTTCTTCAATACACATTTAGTGGGATTTATTTTATGGGCAAAAAGAATCACAAAGAAATACTTAATAAGTTTGTTGCTACAAATGAGGCTGACATAGTAAATCTTAAACTAGTTTAGATATTTTGTAGGACAGAGCCAATCAAAGTTCTCTTTACACAACAACAATGCAAATATGTAGTGGCAATCAGAGACATTGCTTAGCTTTGTCTACTGAGATGGCAGAGAAACAGTGACTCCTCTTTAGAATCGAGCAGACACGGTACCGCATTTAGATACGTAGGCACTATTTCCCCATAAAAGAAACCAGGGCTTACTGGAGAAAAGGGTGATTCCAGATCTGGAGTAGTAAAAATACAAATTCAACCCGGTATAGCCGGGGCCAGAGTACAAAGCTTTTGTCAGAAGTAGCTGGCTGGAAGCAGCTTTCACAAAACAATTTTGAAATAACTTAGTAATCTAAAGGAGCCCTTTAAAATTAATTTCTTAACTTATGTGTATTGAAAAAAAAAGTATGTGGATTGTTCCCTTCATAAATGGCATACTGCAGCAATTCTTTCAATAAAAATGAACTTTTTTTTTGCATCACTGCCCTGGTGGGAGTGGAAGCCCAGCCTTGCTCCTGGAGAGCTGCTGCTGGATTTGAACCCCAACCCTGTGGGCCGCAGTCCCAAACACAACCACTGCGCCACCAGGGCTCAAGAATGAACTTTTAACAATGAGGAAAGAAGTAGCGTCATTATGAAAACCAGAAAACATCCCATCCCTAGAATATGTAAAGAATGGTTTAATTAAAAAGAATGATGGAGTAAACAATATGAGTCCCCAACTCTTCATCATGAAGCCATTCTCTCTGCACGCTTGTTGTTAGGCACCAGCAAGTGGTTTCTGACCCTTTACAACAGAACCAATATCCCCTCGTCTTGAGCCATTCTCATAATTGTTATCTGTGAACCCACTGCAGCAGCTACCATGTCAATCCACCATGTTGAGGATTTCCTCTTTGTCAATGACCCCTCTACTTTACCAAATTCTATGTCCTTCTCCGGGAACCCTAGAAATTTTTTAAAAAAATGCAAAATCACTGCCATCAGGTCCATTCCAACTCATAGCACCCCTACCGAGCCTGCAGGAATGCACCATTCCTAATGTACCCAAAGCCCGTGAGATGAAGTCCCATCCACCTTGCTTATAAGATACATTCTGGCTTTATTTCTTCCAGTTCATCCTTCCATCAATCCATGTGTTAGGTAGCCAGAACAGGGACTATGGGGAGCTGTCTCCCCAGTGCCTGCATAGGACCACAACAAAGAGGTTAGAAAGAAATCCGGCACATTAATTAGACACCTATAGAAAGATCCTAATTGCCCATGCTTCAACACAAGGCTCCTAGGCTCAGGTGGGAGGTCCACCTGGGTGCACAGACGAGGCCCAGTCACATGACATCCACCCAGTGCACTTAAACTCAGCCAAGGAGATTGGCTAATACCTTTAAGGATGCCTCCCCAGCCAGAGCTGATAAGACCTTGCCATAGTAGACCAAGCCTTCTTGACTCCTCTCTGCCTTGGGTGTGCTCTTGCAGGTTGGAAGGTAGGGGTGCACACGTGGCACCCGGGTCCTAGGGCCTGAGCTCCCTCTCGGGACTCTCCCTAAGGGTGCACTTTTGGGATTTCTTACTTTCGGTCCCTGGGATGTCCTGTGACTACCTAGAACTTCTCTTTTCCTTATAAAAGTCACATGGATTTTCAAAAGTGCTTCTGTTGTGTGAATTTTCAGGCTTGCAAAGCAAGAACTGAGGTATAAACCACTCCAGAAACCTAACGCACAGAGCTTTACTTGGCTAGTGTGCTGTCACAGAAATATGAGTTGCTGGACTTAAGAAACAAAGGTATGGTCTCTCCGTTCAGAAGACTCCACGTCTGAATGAGGCCCCTGGCTCTAAGGGCTGACTTTGTTTTCCCATCAGCCCTGGGGGAATGTCTGTCTGTCTCTTCAATTCCTCGGAGAGCTCTGTAAGGCTCAGCAGAGGTGTACTCGAATCTCTTCTACCATCACCTCCTAGTTCCATTTCTTTTACAAGAGATGGACTCGGGCTGAGCCCCGGTGGCGTAGGGGTTGTGCGCAGGACTGCGGCCCACTGGGACGGAGGTTCAGTTCCAGCAGTGGGGCTGGGCCTCCTACTCCCACCACCGGAGAGCAGTGATGCCCCCCTCCCCCCCAAAAAAGAGATGGACTCAAGACACAGCCTCTACTAACCCTGCTTCAGTAACACGATAATAAAGACAATCATTAGCATGATAAGGACAACCCATTCTCAAATGAGATGATAAGCACAGCAGAGTCTAAGAATTTACAGCACACATTTTGGAGTCTACAATTCAATCTATAATATTCCACCTTCTCTCTCATCTCCCAGTCACGTCCTGCCATCTGCAAAACACACCCACCTCCGACATCAGGCCAAATGTTTAAATCAACTCAAAGTCCAAAATCCCATCTTCTGAATCTATTAAATATAGGTTAGACTTTAGGTATATTACATTCTGAAGAAAAATTCCTCTACCTCTGTGAACCTGCGCAATCTATACAGGCTGTTTCCAACATTACAAAAGTAGAACTACTACAAGGCAGACACTCCCATTATGAATGAGAGGAATTAAAGGGAGAAAGTGTGTAACGAGTACCAAAGCTGTCCCCTCAAAACAAACGGCCGCTGCATCATTTCTGACTCTGAGTGACCTCGCGGACAGAGCGGAACTTATACTGTGGGCTCCTGAGGCTGTCAATCTTCACAGGCGTCCAGCATCTCATCTTTCTCCCACGGAGTGGCTGGTGGGTTCAAATCGATGATGTAAAAGTGAATACTACTCTAGGGTGTCTCAATCGGGTAATCTCGTTTCTTGGCTTCACATGAGAAAGAATTCACTTAGAACCTCGTTTTGTAATCCAAGTGAGTTTTTGTGAAGGACGGGAGAGGACACAGGTTTTACTGTCTCAAAAAGGGTACATGCTATTTCAGCGAAGCGTGCCAAGCCGCATGGAAGCCACGCTGGGGCTCCCAACTGGACACAAGCCACCTCACGGAACCCACAGGTGCGGAACTGGGGGAGGGATCCCAGAGAGCACAGGGCACAAGAGGAAGAGGCTGTGGCCCAGAGTAGGCCCGGGCAGGGGACCAAGACCTCACCCTCTGTCCTGTCACTGACCAGGATAAACTGAGAGCAGCCTTCTCACAACCAGGATATTGCACTCCTCTGGCTGGAGAGGTGTGGTTGAAAGCATTGGTTGACCCCATTCGCTGTGTTAAGTCCACCTGGGTGACATCAGAGCCTGGGCCTAGTTTGGATCATCCAGGGGTACCTTCCATCTGGCTGGAGATTGAATTTGAGCATGCTCATTTAGGGTCTTCATAGGTGTCTAATGGTCACCTGATTTTCTTCCAACTTCCTATACTGAGGCCTGAGCAGGCATGCGAGGGACAACCCCTGTCCCTACACTAGTGACCTAATACTACTATGCTACTTGGGCTTCTGTCAAGTTCAACATCCAGCACAACGATTTGAATTCACGCTCAAACTTTTAAAATAATCCTCTTTTTCTCTTGTCCAAGGTTTCTCTTGTCCTTGGTCCTTTGGACCAAGGGTTTTCAACCTGTAGGTTGAGGTGTGGCCCCTTTAGGGGTCACATGACCTTTCCACAAGGGTTGCCTGATTCAGAACAGTAGCAAAATTACAGCTATGAAGTAACAACGCAAACAGTACAAGAACTATATTAAGGGGCTGCGGCAGTAGGAAGGCTGAGAACCACTGCTCCACACTCTGCTTATTGGTCACAATCTCAGGATTGTGGGTGAAGGTCCCTTGGCCCTGGGCTCACCTCTGCCCCCAGATTTCAGTGGTCCTATTCTCCTACACCATCTGAAGGACACCCCTTTGGCCAAGTTGATGCCATTCTCTACTTGAAGAGGGCAGCCATGCTGCCTCCAGCTTTGGGCAAGCAGAGTGTTTCTGAGAGTGGAGGACGGTTAGAGACTTCATCTCAAATAGTTTGGGTGTTCTCAGGAGACACCAGTCTTTCGAAAAGGACATTATGATTGCTAAAGCAGAGGGTCAGAGTCAGTCAGAGAGGAAAACCTGCAACAAAACATAACAACCTAGTGGCCCCAACAATGGGCTCGAACGTAACACTCGGTAAAGCTGCCTCAGGATCAGAGGTGTTTCCTTCTGCTACACAAGATCTCTGTGAGTCAGCTCTCACAACAACAGCAACAGAGCTTTGTTTTCATTTTGCACAGTTCCTTTTTAAGGCAGTAGTTTTCAACCTTGCCACGACCCTTTAATAGTTTCTCAAGTGGTGGTGACCCCCCAACATAAAATTATTTTTGTTGCTACTTCACAACTGCCATTTTGCTGCTGTTATGAATTGGGCAACCAATGTGAAGGGGTCATTGACTCTCAAAGGGGTCACAACCCACAGGTTGAGAACTTCTGATTAAGGTTTTGTGTCAACTTGGCTGGGCCAAGATTCTCGGTGATTTCACAAATAAGATGTAGTAATTAATCCCTCATGATCAGATGTAACATAATGTCATCTCTTCCGCGGTGAGAGCTATGAACATCAGAGTAGTTGAAAACCTACTTTTAAAATAAATGGAGGGCTGAGCCCCGGTGGCATAAGTGGTTGAGTGCGGGACTGCAGCCCGCAGGCTTGGCTGGCCAAATGCAGCGGTGGCTCTCAGGAGCAGCCCTGGGTAGAGCCCACGAACATCAGAGGGCAGTGATGCACCCCCCCCCCCAAAAAAAAAAATTCATTAAAAAAAATAATAAATGGATACTGCGGAAAAGCTGATTTGCAATTTGGTGGGTCTGGATCCGGCATCTGGCTTGTTATCTGATCTTTAGTTATTTAGCCTGGAGCCAGTGGCTTGCTGTCTTGTTTGCGGATTCTGAGAGTTATTAGCAGCCTGCCATCTTACCTGTCAGCCTTACCTCCATTTACCACTGCAGCCCCAAACCTGTCATCTCCCATGCTGATGGTGGGCTTATCAGCTCATGGAACTACATGAGTCAGGGGAAGCCTACAGCTTGACAACTGATCAATGGACGTGGATCTTTCCAAGGCCTACAACTCTGTGAGTTATTTCCTTGATCTTTCTCTCTTTCTCTTCCTCTCATATCAATATGCAGCTCCTTATAGGAGTGGAAAATCCCTCCATTAGCAGCCCTATGCGTAACACAATATGCCACCAAGGCTCATAAGCTTTTACTATTAAAAAACCAAACTGATTGCCATCAGCTTGATATCGATTCATAGTGACTCTATAGGACAGAGCAGAGCTGCCCTCTGAGTTTCCAAGACTGTAACTGCTTACAGGAGGAGACAGTCCTGTCTTCGTCCTGCAGACCTCCTGGTGGTTTCAAGCTGCCAACATTGAAGATTACAGTTCAATGTGAAACCATCAGGCTCCTGCTTTTACTACTGGAACTTAAAAATCTTCCAGCCTTTACTCATGACCCAATTCCAAAACTGCTTCCACTTATCTGTTAGTACAGAACCCCACTCTTTTGGTACCAAACTATGCTTTAATTATCTAGTGCTGCTATCACAAATGGGTGGCTTTAACAATTAAAATTTAGTGTCTCAGTTTGGAGGTGAGAAGTCTGAATTCAAGGTGCGGGATCTGGGAAAGGTCTTTTGTCTCTTTGAGCTTCTCTTCCTGGGTGATCTTCATGTAGTTTGGCATCAGTATTCCCAATTCTTCTCACTTGCTTGTTTAGTCTCTGTTATATCTCAAAAGAGATCAAGTGCAAACATGCTCTACATTAAAACTGCATCATTAACATAACACAGACAACCTGTGCGTAAATGGTTTATAGGCACAAGCTTCGAGTCTAAGATTTATGATAAATAATTTGTGAGGGGACACAATTCAATCTATAATAATGGCATATTCAATATTTTTGTCATTATCATTATTCAAAGACATTAATTCTTCTTTGGCTCTTTTCATTCATAGTCCAGCTTTCATATGTACACAAGGCAATAGAAAATGCATGGTGTGAATCAAACGTGTCTTCAAACTCAAAGTGACCCATCTTTGCTTGTTAACACTTTAAGGAGGTCTTTAGCAGGTATTTTTGCTCAATGCAATGTGCCCTTTTATTTCTTGACTCCTGCTTCCTTGGCCATTTGATTGTGGAACGAGGTGAAATCTTTGACAACTTCAGTTTTTTCTCCATTAAGTGGTTCGATTTTGAAAACTTTTGTGTTCTTTAAAGGTGGACTCCATATTGAAGGCTGTCATATTTTATCTTTAAAAAAATCATTTTATTGGGGGCTTGTACAGCTCTTATCACAACCCATCCATCCATCCATTGTGCCAAGTGTCATCTTTCATCTTATAAGTGCTTCAAGTCCTCTTTACTTTCAGCAATGCTAAATCATTAATAAGAAGGCAATTGCTCTAAATATCAAGTTTAGGAATTTGGACAGGCACTCTAATGATTCTTTGATTAGAACTGAAAACTACACTACAGACTTGGATGACTTCTTACCTGACCAATCATATTATCGAGTCCAGTTTTGATCACATAAAAATCAAAGCTGCAGACGGTTCATATCTTTTTTTTCATCTTTACCTAAAGCCATTCTCACATTTTCTTTCTACAAGCAGCCAGTAGCTTCCAAAGATGAATAGTCAGAAGCAATATAACTCTGAACTTAACAGATATTTTCGTTTTGTTTTGTGTTTTGGGCATCACTGCCTTCTGGTGGTGGGAGTAGGAGACCCAGCCTTTGCTCCTGTGGAGCCGCTGCTGGAATTGAACCTCCATCCCAGTGGGCCGCAGTCCTGCGCACAACCACTATGCCACCGGGGCTCAGCCAACTTAACAGATATTTTTAAAAAGATATGTGAGAAAGAAAAATGAAAGGAACACAAGCACAGGCCATATGATAAACATAAAACACCAAAGGGTTTCCCAAGAAAGCCCAAGAAAATGTTATTCGGATATTTTCTTACTGTCTCAAAGTAACTACAGGAAGCATCATCACTAGTAAGAATATGACAGTGATCAGAAACAACAATAAAACATAAGAGTAAAGACAGTCACATAGGAAACAGGCAAGAGGAAATGAGGCAATGTAAAATAAAGTACCGGCATACAAGTGATTATAGAGAAGATAACTGGCTAGAGGCTATTGAATGACTTGGTTACGACTAATCAGAACCCTGTGTACAACAGAACAAAACACAGGCTGGCCCTGCACCATTCTCAATTGTTCTTTTGTTTGCGCACATTGTTGCAACCACAGAGTCAATCCATCTTAACCAGGGTCTTAGATAAGGAAGAATTTCAGCTAAAGCAACATTGCTACCTTCCTCTGTCTCTCACTCCCTCATCCCTATGGGAAGAGGAGTACTTGTCTGGCTAATGAATTCAGATAGAAATCTGAACATGAACAACTCAATCCTTTCTTTTCACCCTCGATGGAGCCTTATCTGCATAAAAGATGCATACTTGATCGTGGTCTCTAACACCTGTTAAGCACAGGCAGATAGAATGAATGTGATGTACTATGAAAAACACTTGGCTGTAGATGTAAGCTGTGCCCTCAAAGCCAGCTTTAACCGGTAGTAGAACATTTTAATTATCTCTTCTCCAGCAATATTTCAACTGTGCTCAAATTCAGTAAACGAGGGACATCCCAACAACCACAAAATTCTAAGGGAAAGAAATAATAAATAAGAATTTATACTCAGACATTCTTCAAATGTGATGGTAAAACACAGTCAACTATGCAAGACCTCAAGAGAACACAGTACTCAAAAGTCATTTCTGAGACATCTCTTGTTTTAAAGACTCCACCCTAAGAAGAGGTAAGCATAAAATTGAGAGTCATAGTAAAAGGAGGAAAGCTGAAAATCAAATCATTTAAACATAAAAATTTTTTAAATGGAAAAATCACTGAAAAATAAATTGGTGGCAGACAATGAGGCGGCAAGGAGGTGAAGAAAAGTCAAACTCTGCTGACCCTGTGTGGCAGAGAACCAAGAGAGTCTTTCTGTTCTTAACATGGGAAGAATTCTTTCCAGATAAATGTTTCTGCTCAAGAAAATTAGACAATGAAAAACATTAAGAAATGTGTCAACTCTTCTTTAAAGTATCTTCTGCTTTCTCAATGCCACTCCACTTTACCAAGCATGATACCCTTCTCCAGGGACTGGTCTCTCCGGAAAACATGTCCAAAGCATGTAAGATGACTCACCCTCCTTGCATGTAGGGAGCACTCTGGCTTTACTTCTTCTAAGGCAGAAAGGTTTGTCCTCTCGGCAATCCATGATACTTTCAATATTCTTCTCCAATGCCACCATTCAAATGCATCATTTGACCCTAGGTGTTCTTAATTAAATGTCCATTTTTCACATGCATATGGAGTAATTGAAAATACCATAACAGAGTCAGGCTTACCTTAGTCCTCCCAACTCAATAGTGTAAAGAGGTCTTGTGGAGCAGATTTATCTAATGCAACATGTCCTTTTAGCTATTGAATGCTGCTTCCATAAGCATGGATTGTAGATCCAAGCAAGCCAAAATCCTTAAAAACTTCAAACTTTTCTCCGTTTATCCCGATATAACCCATTGGTCCAGTTGTGAGTAGTTTTGTCTTCTTTACATTGAGCCGTAATCCATACTGAAGGCAACAATCCTTGACTGAAGCAAGAGCTTCAAGTCCTGCTCACGTTCAGCAAGCAAGGCTGTGTCATCTGCATATCGCAGGATGGTAAAAAGCCTTCCTACAATTCTGATGCCATGTGCTAATTCAGGTTTTCTGATTATTTGCTCAGCATACAGATTGAATAAGTATGGTCTGAGAATACAATCCTATTGCACACCTTTCCTGTTTTAAATTATGAAATATTTCCTTGATTTGTTTGCATAGCGACCTCTTGATACATGGGCCAGTTGTACATGAATGTAATGAGGTGTTCTGGAATTCCCATTCTTCTCAAGATTATTCATAGTCTGTTACGTTCCACACAGTCAAGTGCTTTGGCATAGTCAATGAAACACAAGTAAGCATCCTTCAGGAATTCTCTTCTTTCAAACAAGATCCATCTGACATCAGCAGAGATATCCCTCGTTCCATGTGCACTTCTGAATCTGGCCTGAACTTCTGGCAGCTCCCTGTTGATGTACTGCTGGAAGCATTATTAGATGACACGCGGCAAAATTTTACTTTCATGTGATATCAATATTTTTCTGTAGTTTCAAAATTCTTTTGGGTCCCCTTTCTTTGGAATGGGTACAAACATGGATCTCTTCCCGTCAGTTGAAAGGAGAGTTATCTTGGCATAACTAGTAAGTGCTCCCAGGGCGTCCTCAGCTTGCTTAAACATTTCATTGGGTATTCCTCCACCTCCTAGCGCCGTGTTCTTGGTGAATGCTCTCAGGGTAGACTGAATTTCTTCCCCTTGCACTGCTGGTTCTTGCTCATATACTGCCTCCAGCAATGGTGGAACACGCACGATTTCTTTTTGGTACAGTGACTCTGTAGTCTTTCCATTTTATTTGGATGCTTGCAGTTGGCTCATAGAATCACTGAATATTGCAACTCAAGGCGGGAGGTTTTCCTTGAGTTCTTTCAGTTTAAGATATGCTGAGTGTGTTCTTTCACTTTGGTTTTCTAATTCTAGGTCTTTATATTTTTCACTATAGTATTTGGCTTTGTCTTCCTGAGTTGTCCTTTGAAATTTTGTATTCAGCAATTTGATTTCATCATTTTTAAAAAATATTTTTTTTCTACTTTTTCTCACATCACTGCCCTGGTGGGAGTAGGAAGCCCAGCCTTGCTCCTGGAGAGCTGCTGCTGGATTTGAACCTTCAACCCTGTGGACTGCAGTCCTGAACACAACCACTGCGTCACCAGGGCTCAGCTACTTCATCCTTTCTTTTATTTGTTTTATCAACTCTAAGATTAAGAACATGTTTGAGTCTCTTCTAACATCCACTTTGATGGTTTCTTTCTTTCTTGTCTTTTAATGACCTTTTGGTTTCTTCAAGAATGATGATTTTCATGTCCTCCCAATTGCTCCTGTCATTCATGTTTAATACAGAAAATTTATTCTTTAGACGTTTTTGAAATTCAGGTAGGATAGACCCAAGGTGGGTCTTGACTTGTTTTCATTTTCATGAGCTTTACATTATATGCACAATTGATGGTCTGTTCCACAGACAACTCCTGGCCTGGTTTTAGCTGCCGATATTGAGTTTCCCCAGTATCTCTTCCCACAGATTTAGTCAGTATGATTTCTGGTATTCCATCTGGAGAAGTGCATGTGTATAGTCTCTGTGTTGCTGAAAAAAGGTATTTGCTATGAACAAATCTCTGGTCTTGCAAAATTCTATCCCGTGTTCTCCTGCTTCATTTCTATCACCTAGTCCATATTTTCCAACTACTATAGTCTACTTAATTAATGATAGTTTATCCTGTTGAAAGAATGCTCTCAGTTTGTCACTATTACATAGAATCACAGAGCTATCAACTTGATTCCGAATTATAGTGACCCTGCAGGATTGGGCAGAAGTGCCCATGTGTTTCTGAGATTGTAACACTTTTACAGGAGTGCAAGTCTCATCTTTCTCCCTTGGAGCAGCTGGTGGTTTTGAACTTCTGACCTTGTGGTTAGTATCCCACAGGTAATCCATTGCTCCACCATTTCTCATTACATACAATCATACACTAAGGATTTATATAAATGTAAATATAAATATGTAGCGATACACACATCCCAGAGTTTCTTTTAAGAGAAATCTGAACACATTTTAAACTGTAGAAATCGTCTTCATATTACTTTGTAAAGTGGTTAAATCAATTTTTTTCTTTTACTATCAGGCCAGGTTATGTTTGTTCTTACCGAATATTCCATCTTAGATTTTCCCGATCTGATAATCCATAGTATCTTATTTAATTTAGGTTTCATTAATAAATAATTCACCCACTAAACAGTGAAGCTTTACATGTTTATTCAATATGTTCTGTAATTGGCTAGTCAAATTAATTATCTATTTTTTGAAATTATCGTCTTTTTTCTTATTGAATTATTGGCCTTATTTATATATCTTGGGTATCACTTTCCCCTTAAAGTGTCATATATACATATACACATCCATATATATTAAATCTTGAAATGATCATAAACTTAAAAGTATAACAAAAAAATTTCTCCTAAACCATTCAAAACAAATTACTGACACGATGCTCCAACATTCCTAAGTATGTTAATGTGCATTTTAAACAAGAACATTCTTCAACATAATCTCCATGTAGCCACTGAAATCAAGAAGTGAACATTCATGTTTTCTATGTAATTAAAAAAATTAGTTGTGACTCTTTAGGATAATTAAAAACACCTGATGCTTAAGGGTTCTACATTAAATTATTCTATCTACTCTTTTACAGATGATAATGAGGCTTTAAAGCTCCTTTCTTTCAAGAAAAGAGGCGTACAGTTTGGATTGACAGCATGTGAATAACTGCTTTCATCCCCTTCCCTCCCACCCCCCAACTTCATACTTGAAAACACAAAAGGGAATGAGATAAAACTGCTACTGGAAATTTAACCATCAGATCAAACTTTCTGAGAATTGCTGGGAAAGGCTGAGAGTGAAAACTCCTTTGGCAATTTCTTTTAAAAGCCCTCCTTCTAGAATAGTCTAAATAATGTCCAATTCGGAGGGTAAGGTTAATCTTTAAAAATCTCTTTAAGATCTAAGGTTCTTTTATCTATTTTTATCAAGTGCAGCTTACTTATGAGCTACATATACTCAGTGGCCTTTAGAATTTTGTTCATGTCTCAGATGTACAGATTATAACAAGCAATGACTATCAATCTTTTATTCTTTAGGGTTAGTTTCTCTAGGGTTTCTATATTTAATAGAAAAATGGAAATAAAAAGGCTGGAGACAGAAAGCACACAGAAGACTTTGAGGAATTTTTCTGAGGACAAAAGGAACAAAAAGTGATGGTAAAAACTAAAGGAAGGGAGCCTAGAAATATTTGCTTGATTTTTAAGCAGAAAATAACAATAGCAAGATTGTACGTGATAGAAAAGAAACCATAAAGGATCAAAAATTGAGAGTGTGACAGAGCGGGGGGAATCTATGAAACAACGCCCTTGTGTGTTGGCTCTAGATAAAAGATGTTTCTTGTTAAAAGCAAGCACAATACACCTCTGGTGACAAGAGCTACAGAAGAACATGGGGGAGGGAGTGGAGATGGCGCTGTGACAATAAGCAAACTCCAAAACCCAAACGCATTGCTGTTGAGTCTATGCCGACTGATAGGGACCAAAAGCGCAGGGTAGAATTGCTCCTGTGAGTTTAAGATTGGCACTGTCGACAGGAACAGACATCCTTCTCCCACAGAGCTACTAGTGATTTTAAACTGCCAACCTTGGGAAATCACGGACTAAAACAGATCCACTACACCCCCAGGGCTTGTAAGTGACAGCTGTACACAATTGGTGGTGTTTCCTGTCTATGGGGAGCTATCTTAAATTTACATGTACTTTGCCATGTAAACAAGCAAATAGTATATAGTGTGTGGTTACAACAGCCTTAAAGTTCACAATTCAATATTGAAGTTCTAACTAGTGGGTTACAATGCACATCAAGACGTAATTACTACCTGAACACTATGTTACATTCTTAGCATACAGGAATCCATCCCTCTGAGACATCGGGGACTCTGGGGCAGAGCAAGGCAATAAAGCAAATACAGTAATACAGCAAGTCACACACGTTTTCGGTTTTCCAGTACAGCTAAAAGTTATGTATACTGCACAGTCTGGTCAGTTCAAGGAGTGTTGGTTACTATGGTCTGAACAGGTTGCAACAGATCTTCCTGGGACAGACGAGGAGAAGGCCTGGAGATGTGTTTTTAAAAATCCCAGCCAGCAGAAACCTTTTTGGGTCAGAAAAAGCAGATTCCATTGTCCATACAGTCACCCCAAGTCAGGCGCCAATCTGACAGCAACTGGTAACAAGGGTAACTTCATGAGAACGTTCCCATAGCTTTGTCCTGGTATCTCTACAATAGCCAATACCGCGCATGGCTAATAGGGTACCAAACCCCAAAGCCGAGACGGATCCGGTTAGAAATTGTAATGCCTGAAGATTCAAAAATTCTCTCTCACTAAGAAATGCATGTGAGGCAGGAGGATAAAAGCTTTAGGAAGAAAACAATGTTCCTGTGCCTTTTTTGCACCTGTTTCCTCTCGACTAAATGATGCCACAGTTTCTGGATTCTTAACTTGCAGTTCTGAATATACCAATTGGCCAGTTCAAATGACTGATGAGAGGAGAAAAGTTATAAATAAATTCTGGAACATAATTTCTTCCCTCATTTTCTGTCTGCTAAAAAATGAGTCATTAGATTGCTTTGAAATTTGAGTGCTACATATTATTCAAAGGACTTCTGTTATAAATAAATAAAGAAGCTAAATATAAACCATATCCTTACCTCTAACAGCTGACTGAGAAGGCTGAGTCAAAACTTTGATGTCTAATGTACTGTTAATATTTTCTTCTATGGTAGCACAATATCCTTCCACGACACTGGTAATGGTATCCTTCAAAGTTCCAAGATTATAGAAAACCTGAAGCGCTGTTCCGACTTGGGTTGGATTCTTCAAGATAAAAAAGGAAAAAGAAAAAAGTGGAGATAACAAACAGATATAAACAGAAAAACAAACAAAATCAATAGAAATTTACAATTTTAAGTGATGTTTGAGTTGGTAGGACCATCTCTTTAACAAAAACAATACAGAGCTGAGCCCCGGTGGTGTAAGTGGTTGAGTGCGGGACTGCGGTCCGTAGGCTTGGTGGTTCAAATCCAGCGGTGGCTTTCAGGAGCAGCACTGGGTATCTCCCACGACCACCAGAGGGCAGTGATGCCCCCACAAATACATTTGAAATGAACATTCTTTTAGCCATTATTTATTTCATAAAAGTAAAACATACTAAAAACAAAAGTAAAAGATACTGTGTATACTGTCATTCTTCTCCTTTTCCTCTTCCTTTAAAGGATAATAACAAGTTTTGAAGACTGTTGTATTACAGTTTATTTAAAATTTACCATCAAGCCCTATCGAGTTATGTTATAGTTAACAGCTACTCTTCCTCTGATTAGAGAATAAATAAATAAATTCTACACAGTTGAGTGAGTGTCACGGTAGAAGATCCTTTAACATCCATGGGGATCCATAGGAGCAACTATACAGTTAGAATATATAAAGATCATAGTACAGTCATAGAGGACAGGAGATAGGAGAGAAAGTAAAATAAAGGAGCCTGACACATTTTACAGTACCATCCTCACCTCCAGGACGGCCATGATCTCAGTAACCTATACATGTAGGCATGCAAGCCCCCCTGATTCCAGGTAAACCCCACATGTCACAGGAAGGGGCTGTACAATAAGCATACACATTACAGGAAGGGGATGGGCTAGGGGTGTACATGCAATAGAAAGGGGGTGGGAATGGGGAATACCTGTGACAAGATGGGCAGATCCTAGACTCAAGATGGTAGCCTAACCTTGGTCACCCTTGAGTGACCTTGTCTCTAGGATTTCCTCCAAGGAAACAGCCCACTACTCTTATCAGACGGGTGTGGACCCCACTTAGGGTGGGGCAGACTATACAGTTCGATTGCTCTAGATGGCTGGTAATCCTCCAGGAGATTAACCTCTAAGCAGCTTGCGCTGACCTCCAGGTGTACAGTCCTCTACCATGTGTGGCAAGCAGTACTTTAGGTTTGGCATATGTTTGGAGGAGACTACCTGGGGAAAAACCCTTATGCATCTCACCATGGAGGGCCGAGCCATGTCCTGTCAATTGAAATTTATACTACTCATTATGCTTCTGTCATTTTCTCTCATTCATGTTTTCCTACCAACACTGATAGAGTGTTTGCGATGTGGTTCCTCATAATTAGGCATGCTGGGAATACAGCTGGAAACAAAGCTAATTAAATCTATAGGGTTTAAACTTGGTGAGGAATATAATATATACAAGGAAGCTTCAAAAAAGTTCATGGAATGGCTGAACCCCGGTGGCGTAAGTGGTTGGTTGAGTGCGGGACTGCGGCCCACGGGCTTGGCGGTTCAAATCCAGCAGCAGCAAGGCTGGGTAGCTCCCACGACCACCAGAGGGCAGTAATGCCTAAGACTAAAACATAAAAAAAAATTTTAAAGTTCATGGAAAAAGAACATCTTCCCATTCCATTTTCCACAAACTTTTTGAAGCCCCCACATAAAACAGTATCAGGCAGTGAGGAAGGCAGGAATAGGAATAGAGGATGATGGGGATTAAATTAGAAAGAAGAGGCCCAGCATGCATTTGTGAGCTGATATTTGATCCCAGACTTGAATAAGCCCAAGACGGATTTAAGTCACAGCCAGCGGGCCGTGATGGTGGCTGGAGCAGAGCAACACCCCTGCCGAGGAGGGAAGGTGATGGGGTGCGGAGCCAGATACCAGCCAGATACCAGTCTGTGACCAGACTGAATTCATAGTACTATAAATAGGTGATAGGATTTGTCACTCCATGAATGACTGAGCTACCAGGCTTACACTGAATACACTAACATATTGCCATTCCCAAACTCACAAAGGCAGTTCTACTGAAACCCTCTTTTCATTTAGGATTCAATGTCTGTTATCAGGGAGGCATGATTAGAAGGTTAAATAATTTCATTAACTTATTTTCCAGATTGTCAAATTAGTGAGTAAGGCAAAAGAAAAAAATTACCTCTCAAATCAACTAATGGTATTTTAAAGTAGCAACACATGCAACTAATACAAAAATCTACACTAAAAATGCAAACTCCCTGACTAATTGACTAAGTCAATTCAGACTCATAGCGACCCTGAAAACAGCCTAGAACTGCACCTTTGGGTTTCCGAGGCTATAAAACTTTGTGGGAGCAGAAAGTCTCCTCTTCCTCTCTAGGAGAGGCTGGTGGGTTTGAAATGCTAATCTTAAGGTTGAGGCAGGCCAACTTGTAAGCTACTACACCACCAGGGATGCTTCAAACCCAGACAGGAGGAGATAGAACCAGTTTAAAACAGAACAAAACAAAAACAGAAACATTGTTGACAAATAACAATACCCACCTGTGGTAGTTATAGAACATTTGTCAATTTGAGGATTAAGAGTGGTATCTAGTCTTTCAATCAGATCATAGCCAATGTGGCCTCTGAGTGGGCATGGCTTTCTTCTGATAATTCTGAGAAATCTGGATTTTCCTCCTTGGAGACCTTCCAAGGACCAAGGACCTCCACAAGGACCTTCCCTGATGCAGCCCTGGGAACTGAAGGAGCCAAGTGGAGATGCTTACCAGAGCTGAGATTCTTACAATGCTACTGGATCCAAAGACTTTCTACCCACTGGCCTATGATCATATTGCATTCAGCATCAATACAAGTGTTTCATAAGTCTGATGAGGACTTTCTAGATTGGTATTGGACATAAGGGCTAATATCGGACTTATGGGCTTGGATTGGACTACGTTGGGATGGTTTCTTAATGTACAATTATCCTTTATATAAAACTCTTTTATACACACGTGAGTTCTATGAACTTGTTTCTCCAGTCTACCCAAACTAACACATCACCTGAGATTTTTTTTTTATTAAATAGGAAAATTAAACAAATGGATATTGTTTCAAAATATAGTCTGATCTAAAACATCTAAATATACAAGGGGGCTTCAAAAGTTTGTGGAAATTTCCCATTATCCTTCAATTCTGTCTTTCCATGAACTCTTCGAAGCCACTTTGTAAATTTAGATGCTTTAAAAGAAGAATCTGAAGGCACCCCCACAGTCTCAGAAGCTCTTAAGGGTAGTCCTACTCTGCTCTATAGGGGTCGCTGTGGTCAGAATCCATTGGATGGCAGTGAGTTTGATTTGGGGAGGAACAAATACAGAGGGGCCCTTGTGCACTGTGGGTTACACATTGGGACCCACCAGCTGCTTTGCAGGGAAGTAACTCCCAGAGAGTCACTGCCGCAGAAACCCACACAGCTAATTCTGCTCTGCTTTCCTTAGAGGGTGGAAATGCCAGGGAATGGGGCAAAAATGGTTTGCCACTCTACTGCAGTCGATTTGATTCATAGTGATGCCATGATACAGAGTAAAAATGCAGCACAAAGTTTCCTAAGGATCCCTGGTGGTACAGTGGTTATGTATTGGTTACAATCTCATGGTCCACAGTTCAAAACCACAGAAGGACGTCGGCTCTCTACTCCTGTAAGCAGTTATAGACTCGAAAACGCAAGGAGGATTCCTAGGCTGCTATCTGATGGGAGAGGATCCCTGGGTCTGTCTCCCATGGAACCAATCGGTGGGTTCAAACTGGCACCTTTCTGTTAGCAGCTGAGCACTCAACCATCTGCAACACCAGGGCTCCTTAGCAACAACAGGGTAGAGATGAATGCTCTTATATACTGTCAATTCCCTTTTTGCATCCCAACAAAGAGAATACAGGAAAATAAGCGATTTCACAGAAATGTCTAAACTGAAAGCACCAAGTCAAGCTTTGCTATTATTACAGTTTTGTTATCCTTTTCCTCAGTGTGTGCTTTTAAAGTGTGTTAGTAGCATAAGAATCAAAGTCAGGTAGTTGCAAAGAAACTGCACTATTAAAGTGTCAACCTACTCCAGGAAGGCATTACCTGAGCAACTTCAGAGAATACACTGCACCTCACGAAACAAATACTAGATCTAAAGCCATGCCCGTTGCCAGTGAGTTGATACCCACTCATAGCAATTCTGTAGGACAGGGCCGAGCTGCCCCTGTGAGATTTCCAGAATGTAATTCCTTAATGGAGTAGAAATCCCATCTTTGTCCAGCAGAGAAGCTGGTGGTTTAGAACTGCTGGCCTTGTGATTAGCAGCCCAAAGCATAACCACACAGGTAACAAAGCTTCTTAAGAAGCAAGCAAGCAAACAAACAAACCCCACCCAAACCTGGATACTTTAAACTATATTAAGAGTCTTTAACTATCTTCAAAAAAAATCTGAAATGCATAACTTCTCCATATAAGGGTATAGTGTCAGCTATCATTATTACATCTATGTTATAAAATCTATGGATGAAAAAAAAATCTATGGATGAGTTAATTGAAAAACATTTTTTAAAAAAATTTAAAGTCTCATATTTCACTCAAAATATCTGGTCAAAATGAACCAGTCTTCATAATTTCCTTGTTCAGAAATCAGTAAATGTCAAAACCTTTTCAAGACAGAAATATATGTATTTTCTTAGCTTACAAGCATGTACCAGGGCAATATTTTTAATAATAATTATAATTCTAGAAACAGTCTTAACCTTGCCAACTAACATGGCATTTTCAATTCATGACAAATTTAGTAAAAAAACTAAAAAAAAAAAAAAAAAAAGATTTAAAAGAACAATAAAATTGGGCTGAGCCCTGGTGGCATAAGTGGTTGAGTGTGGGACTGTGGCCCATGGGTTTGGCGGGTCAAATCCAGCAGCGGCTCTCAGGAGCAGCACTGGGTAGTGCCCACAACCACCAGAGGCAGTGATGCCCCACCCCCAAATTTTTTTTTAAAATCCCAAAAAAATTCTTAAAGTAGCATCCATAAAGAATAGTGTAACTTATGGAAGTGCAATGTTTGAATTACCATAAAGTAGCTATACCTATGCAATGACCACCTGAATCATGAGGTACAATATTATGAGCACCTCTGACCCTTGTGAGGCTCTCCCAATTGCACCTCTCCAACGAGTATCCCATTCACAGCCCCTACCACCACAGTGTTGCCTGTTATTGAATTGTATATAGAGGGCGTCTTCTATCGCAGAGTCTGCAAAAGCTGGAATCAGTGAAAGTGAAAGTCTGAAAGTGGAGAGGAAAACTCAAATCTTTCCCCCAGAGACATATAGAAAAATATCCGACTGCACCTTTTCCAAAGCCAACAAGTGCAAGTCCTGAAAGAGGAGGGCAGCCCCATCCCTCTCAAGATTCTTTTTCTGTGTGGTTTCTTATTAACATCTTGATTGTGGAAGGTATCCATGATGCTGTGTGTAGCAGTATTTGATTGGTTTTGATTGACCTATATAGTATTCTATCTTAGAAATTTGCCATAGTTGATCCACTCTACTGTTGACGTACATTTGATTTATTTCAACTTTACTACTATAAATCCTACGTTCTTTCTTTTTTTGGCGGAGGGCATCACTGCCCTCTGGTGGTCATGGGAGCTACCCAGCCTTGCTCCCAGAGAGCTGCTGCTGCTGGATTTGAACCGCCAAGCCAATGGGCCGCAGTCCCGCACTCAACCACTACCCCGCCAGGGCTCAGCCCTATAAATTCTACTTTCATGAACATTCAGGCATATGAGTTTCAATGAATACATATGTGTGTGTGTGTGTGTGTGTGTGTGTGTACAGAGAGAGACAGACACACACACACACACACACACACACACACACACACACACACACACATCTTGCAGGGCAAAAGAATTGCTGGGTCCCAGAATTTTTACTTCTATGTTTAGCTTTATAGTTACTGTGGATTTTCCAAATTCATACAAATTTACATGCCTGTCAGGAATGTATGAGGGTCATGGGAACTCCTCCTCTTTTAGAATAATCATGCTCTTTCTCTTTAGCTTTTCTTTTCAGTGAGACCAAGGTTTAAATAGCATTTCCGCGATCGCTAAGGAAATTACTCTTTTTTGTATGTCAATGAGTCATTTGGATAGGTTTTGTGAAGTGCCTCGTCATCTGTTTTGCTCATTTTTGCTTCTGCCTTTGACATATTTATAGGAGTTTTTATATATTTTGATTATGATCACTTGAGTGATTATTCAAGGGTAAGTAAAAATACTCTTATTAGGGTTTCAGTTCATACATGCCTGAGTTATTCTGAAAACACACCAAAACACGTGTAGACACATCTCTACCCCAGTGGGTGGCTACAGACAAGTTCTCTCAGCACTACACTGGTCTCAGTCTCCTTAGGGAGCCTTTACACAATAAAGAGGTTCTGGCCTGACAGTGGCTTCTGAGGGGTTAACTGGGCTGGTTAACTTAGGTGCTGGCGACTATTGGGACTCGGAAGGGGGAGCCTTGGGAGAGTTTCTTGTAGAATACAGGACAATTACAGGGACTGATTAGGAAGATGTTTCCAAAAAAATGAAAGCTGCATTGGGAGGGGGGGATGAAAGTGGCACGCAGAATTTTTTTCCCATCTTGACAACACACTCACTCCTTATTCAAGAGCTGACCGACAAGAGTTTCCCTGGGAATTCTTACCCATTCAACCTTGACCCCTTCAGACTTCCTTTTGTGGCCCAAATGCAAACAATACTGAAAAGGAACATGATTTGAGGTCCTTAAAGCTGCCACAACAGCATTTTAATATGGGATAAATCAAAGAGTAAAGGAACGGTAAGAGACAGAAATGTTTTTTGGTGTTTTAGTTCACTGGAGGCTCCTTGTAAACTTTGTAGAAAAGTTATTTTGCAGAAGTACTTTTTAAATTACCATTGTATGTGCTTCAAATATGTTCTCCCTCTCTTTCAATGAAGTCTTCAAATAAAGACACCCTAATTTGAATGTAATCCATTTTATCACATATTCTCTATGTTTAACACATTTTACACCCTGTTTAAAAGATTCCCCTTTCAAATTTTCTAGATCGACTTTCACAGTTAGGTATACAATTCATCTTGAGTTCATGTCTATATATGGGATACTAAAACCAAACTCCTGCCACTGAATCAATGCTGACTCACAGCGACGCCCTGAGGGTTTCTTAGACTGTTACTTTTTTTAAAATATAATTTTATTTGGGGTTCGTACAACTTTTATCACAATCCATACATCCATCTGTTGTGTCAAGCACATTTGGACATTTGCTGCCATCATCATTCTCAAAAGATTTGCTTTCTACTTGAGCCCTTGATATCAGTTCCTCCTTTTCCCCCTCCCACCCCATGCCCGCCTCCCTCATGAACCCTTACCAATTTATACATTATTATTATTTTGCCGTTCTGTGAGAAGAAAGCCCCGTCTTTCTTCCGCAGAGTTGCTGAAGTTTCAGACTGCACACCATGAATGCAGCAGTCCCCTGGGCACCCAACGACACCACCCAGGCTCAGGGTCATCCCCGGGATCAGGGTCTGCTTTTCTATATAAATGTACAACAGGAATAGCCCAATTTATTTGAAGACAATAAAAAATATTTCTTCGCTTCTTGATGGTCACCTGTACAACATGCCACATTCATCATATTATGCACGTATAGAGTCATGATATGTTGGAATCAATGGTGGTGGACTTAAATTTGGGCATGTTTGTGCTTGGTTTCTTGATTCCGTAACATTGGTCAAGTCTTATACTAACTCATCTATGTAAACTATTGTAGTTTTACGGTGGATTTGGACACCTAGCACTATAATTCTCTTCTTCAATTTGCGACAGGCTATTTATTCTCTGTCCATGGGACTGCCATATAAATTTCAGAATTAGTTTGATAGTTTCGACTGGGGGAAGTAAATTCTGGAATTCAGTTTAGAATTGTACTGTGTTTAAAGATAAAATTAGATAATGTTGAGCTCACCAGTTAATTAATGTGCTCTCTCATTGTTTATTCAAGTCTTCTTTAAAAGCTCTTAAAAATGTTTTACAGTTTCTTGAAAAACTCTTAAGTATCTTTAATTTGAATTATTCTGTCACATTTGGTACTTTTTGATTTTATAAATGCTAACTTCACTCGTCTGTTGCTAATACATTATAATTACAATTGTTATTTACATATTGATCTTTTAACTAACAAACTTTAAAAATTGTGTTCCCTTTGTCTCACTAGATACGTTCCATTGCATCAGTGCATCACAGACAGGTCTAAGGAATCATCTGGTCTGTAACCGGACACCTCCTGGTTCTTACTCACCAGGCTGTTGCCTGTTCCTTTTTCAGAAACATAGAAACCATCCAAAATTTCCCGGAAATCCTTGTTTTCAACTGTCATGGCTTGCTGAATTAAAGCAGCTGAGTTTGATACAAGTTCAATGCTTTCTCCTTCAAGAACTAACTCATCTTTCGGACGTGAGACATGAAGTAAGCAACACCTGTCCTCATTCGAACTCTCTGGATATATTTTTAACCCAAGAAGTTACAGATTTCAACATGAGACCCATTTTCCTGAGTAATGACACTGGACAGGCAAGTGAGCACACACTGACCTTCCTGTGTACCGGAAGCTCAGTTTAACGCCCTTGATTCTGTTCTGTACATGACCACAGATGGCGCCGCCTATGGCAAGCTCCTCTGTATTTTCTCATCATTTTCCAACGAAAAGTCTGTTATTTTTCTTCCCGAAGAGATTGAGTTCCCACTGATGCGACTGATGCCCCTCTGCAGGGTTCCCGTGGAGCCCTTCAAAATGTCTGGAGCCCCTTCCTTTAGGGACCCGGGGGATATGCTCTGTCTGGTTGCTGGGAATGGGCTTCTCAGAACAGGTGTGTCACACACACACACACACACACACACACACACAGCAGAGTAACTGATGCTAAGAGTTTGCCAGTAGTTTCTTTTCAGTCTTTTGTATACAATCATGGTTATCGCTAAATAATTTACAAGGGGGCTTCATAAAGGTTCATGAAAGAAAGGATATAAAAGATATTCTTCCAAGAACTTTTGGAAGTTTTCTCATATACTCCTTCCTCTCCACTAATGTACATTGTAAAATTTTTGGAGATACTCTTTACCAGATTGAGAAAATTCCATTCTTAGTTTGAAAAGAGTGTCACAATCAAGGTTGCATTCTAGTAAATGTTCTTTCTACACCAATTGAAATGATCAGTTTCCCCCGGTTCATGAGAGAACTTACACGGCTATCCTGGAATAAGGCCGTGTGAGTTACATTCAGTTACCCTTCACACACATCACTGGCTTGCATTTTCTCAGACTTTGGGTATTTGCATCCGCTTTGAAGAGAGATGGCTAGAGTTTTTCTTCCTTGTGATGGTTATGATTGGATACCAGGCTCATTCAATAAACGGTTTACTGTTGCCTCTTTCTCACTTCTTGACAAAAGTTTCCATAGGTTACTTTTAAATGCCTAAGGTATGCCATGCCTCTTACCCTTAACCTCTTGCTATCTTCTTGATTTCTATGGAAATTATAATCAAATCACCCTTTCGTTCGTTATACTGGTAATTTGCTGCCCTTTTTTATTGTCTTCCCGTGGTGAATTCTTTGAGTGCTCATCGATGTTATCTGTCTCGCCAATCAACTTTTAGCGTGGTCGACTCTATTACTCAGTATTGGGTAGGCCTATTTAATAGGTTTTAGAGTCAAACTTCGACCAGAGTCCAGGCTGTGTCATTTAGGAGCCATTATTTACCTCATCTGAACAATAGCAAAAATAGTACCAGCCTTACAGGCAAATGAAATTCTTCTTAAAGCTCATCGAGCACTGAAAGATAGGAAGAGGAGGTCAATAAACAGAAGTTGCTTTTACTGTGATTGTCTGATATCATGTTATACTGGAAAGAACAAAGGTTTAATTTTGGGGGGGGGGCATCACTGCCCTCTGGTGGTGGGAGTAGGAGGCCCAGCCTGTGCTCCATGGAGCTGGAACTGAACCTCCATCCCTGTGGGCCGCAGTCCCGCGCACAACCACAACGCCACCAGGGCTCAACCGAGGTTTAATTTTTTTAATTTGAAAATTTAAACAGCACTCTAGTACACACACACTCTCTCTCTCTCTCTCTCTCTCTCTCTCTCTCTCTCTCTCTCTCTGGCAATTTGTAAGTGATCTCAGAACAAACAAACTAAAACATTTTAAACATAAATATTAAAACCAGTTGCCACCAAGTTGACTCCAAGTCTTGGAACCTCCTTTGTGCCACATGGAATTGTGCACGGAGATAAACTTCTAGTGAGAACACAGCAGTGTTCTCTAGACAATGTCATTTCTTTTTGTTTTGTTTTATTTTTTGGGAGGGGCATCACTGCCCTCTGGTGGGAGTGGGAGGCCCAGCCTTGCTCCTGGATTGCTGCTGCTAGATTTGAACTGGCAAGCCAGTGGGCCACAGTCCTGCACTCAACCACTACGCCACCAGGGCTCGGCCCCAATGTCATTTCTTATAATTAGATATTCATTATTCTGAAAACAATTTTTGTGCATATTGTACATTGCCATACTGTGTCAGTCAACAAATCACTTAGCCTTATACAAAAATTCACAACTTCATAAATTATAGTGTGAATATAAGATGAAAGCACAATAAAATGGTCATTTTATTAATAGATTTAGATACAATTCTATCTCTTCAAAAGCTTTCCATGATATGAACAGAGCCATTTTCCTCATTAAACTGAAATGATTTCTCCTTCCTGGAATATGTACCTTTTCTATCTTCCCAACATCTCTGTAGCCTACAGAGAAGGTAAATAAAACCTCACTGGAGCATAGACAGAGATAAAAAGAAAAGAAGCATAGTTGTTTAAGGTCCCTAACATGTTTGTAACCAAAGCAACAGCTGTCACAGAGTTAAGGGGACAGGGATACTGTAAGACTGAATGAAGTAAGGATTGTTCCCTGAAACGTCAAGCAATAAGTCCAGCATTTCTAAGCCACAGACTAATATGAGATAACTTTTTTGGGTATAAATACTGCATTAAATCAAAAGTTTGAAGGACTACTAAAGTCAAATCTCTGAAATTAGAAGTGAAAAGAATGAAATACTTTTATTTCACTGGAGACAAAGTTAAAAAATCACATACATGCCCATGAAAAGTCAAGTCTACTGCGGATGATAATCTTACATACTAAAAAATCTGAAAGATCAAAATAATCACTGCATCATGAAGACAAGCACATTTTCCTTCTAGTAAAAGAATTTCTTATAAGTTTTCTTTGGTGTCTTCTCATGCCTGAGAGAGGCAATGAACTCAAAGGAGGAAACTCAGAACACAGTGATGTCTCAGTTGTTGAACTTAATACATTCCAAGTTCCTGGTCGAACACAAAAAGTTCCATAACATATTTTTCCCATAAGAAATAATAGGAAACCAAGTAATTGGTTTGATGGCCCCCAAATTACACATATAAATCCACTAAGGAAGCTTTTTGCCTTCTGGCATATCACTGCCTTGGAACTATCACCATGAAGTTATTTCTGATTGATTCAAGTTAACAGCAACTTTTCAACCTCTCCCATGGTTTGGTTTCTTTGTTTTGTGGTCAATGACTTCAGACCTTACTCTACATTAGCTACTTTAATCACTGCCCCTCCCCCCCACCCTACACACACACTTCCGCCCAACCCGCCCAAATTTATAATGGTGACTTACCCATGTTGTATTCAGCTGCCAAGTCAGATGATAAAAACCTGACTCAAATTTCTCATTTGGGTTCTCAGTTTTCCTCTTGACTTTACGGTTATTACTTTAGAGCCATGGCTATGATCTTTTACACAAATAAAGCTCACCAAAGAGCACTGTGATGAATGTTCTAATTCAACAACACAAACACTATACGTTATCTGAGCAAGAGCGGTACGTAGACTGAAACATCAGGTGACCCTTTATGACCACGCAGACTCGCAGCACAACTCACTCTCAACCATACAGGTTTCTGCAAGTCAGATTTTCGCTTGGAACATCGAGCAAAGTTATGAACACCGAGCCTATTTTTTTTTCAAACCTTGCTGTTCAAGTAGTGGAAAGTTCGAGTCGTTCAACAACTGAGGTATCCCTGAATACATTTTTTTTTCAATGTAAACATTTTGCAGGTGCTATTCCATTCTAAGGAGCCCTGATAGCATAGTGGTTAACAGTTAGACTGGTAACCCCAAGGCCAGCAGTTTGAAACCCACAGGGGCAGTTCTACTGAGTCCTGTAGGGTTGTTATGGCAGATTGAATGGGAGAAGGATTCTTTTATAATTAATGCACTATTACACAAAGTCCTTTCACAAAGTTTTGTGTTTAGTGACAAAGACTTAAATGATTCCAACTCATTTTAACTGGAATAGTGAGAAGAGACCAGGAAATTTTAGTTCTAAAGATGAGGAAGTCTCAGACCTGCAATGCTTACTCAGTTTGATTAGTTAAACTATGGATTGTAATCATATCTGTAAGAGTTACTAATAAAATGTTTTTAAAAATGATTAGTAAAAATTCTTTTAATACCCAATTAAAATAAAGCAAAAACTAAGGCCACCAAACACTACATTAAAAAGAAAGCAGGGACAGGGGGAAAGGATGGGAAGCTGCTATCAAGGGCACAAATGGAATAGCAGCTATTTGGAGAACGATAATGGCAACAGGCATGTGAAGGTGCTTAGCACAGTAATATGTATTTATGTATTGTGAAAAACTATGTACAAATCCCCAATAAAATGATTTTAATTAAAAAAAAAGAAAGCAGGGATTAGAAAAGAGAGAGTAAGGAAGACAGGAAAAAGGAAGGATGAGTGGAAAATGGCATGTTCCTAATTCAGTATGAGATCAAATTATTGAAGCTCAGAGAGATTAAGCAGCTTTCTTAAAAGTCATGGGAGCTATTGTGTGAAACATGCAAAGTCAGATATAAGTAAAACCATCAACCAAAAATTCAAAACAGCTGTCCTTGACTATGTAGATGATCCTCAAGGCCACAAAGCTCTGTCTCTTGTAGTATAGGAAAGATAGAAATCTAAGAATCTTTACTACAAAGCAGATACAGTCAGCCCTCCTCATTCACCCATTACAGACTTTCCCACTTGCTAGAATGTATTAGGAATGCCAAGAGCAAAGCTTGGAGCACTTCTGCCTTTATTTGTGGACACATGCAGAAGGGTGAAAAGTCCGAGTCACCTATCCCCAGCTGAGGTTTAACCAGGTGATGCGCTCTGTCTCCTCTTCCAACCCTCCTACTGTAAACAGATGTCTGGCTTGTGATCTATTTTGTGTCATGTTTTCCACATTTTTATGTACTTTGTTGATGATTTTTCTTAAACTGGCTTTCAATGACAGTACTGAAGTACTATCCAATATTTCTAAGTAGAACTAGGCCGGGTTGTCTCTTATGATAGGTTTCATTCAGGAATGAGTTTCAGTGTCATTGGCTAGGAGTTCTATGCTAATGCATCAACAATGCACATCACACAAGGTATCTTTAAAAGAAACACTACAAAACATGGGTAAACACTGGAGGCTGACATAAATCCTGTGACCAGAGTGTCTAACTGTGTGCTAAACCTGTACTTCCCTTAAGAACAATGACTCTGTATTTGCTAATTCAGTGTTCAAGGCAACTTTATAGCACCTAGCTACCATGAATAACAAGAATCGAGTATAATTCTTTTAACCATTTCACAGGTGGAATATATATATATATGTGTGTATGTGTGTGTGTGTGTATATATTAAAATTTGGCTGACTTTATGGTAAATTTAGAGCAACAAAAAGCACAGAATCTGCACCACCCCCCCCCAAAAAAAAGCACAGAATCTTAATCTCAATAATAGAGGGATTATAAAATCCAATTTTCTTATTTATAAAAGGTAGTATTAATAAATTCACAGTACCTTATATACCCTAGCTATGCCCAAACATTGAGTACCATTTATAATATTTGTGTACATAGATCCTAACACCACGCATACCTAGCACATGCCTAAAATGTTGAAAACATAATAGATACCATGTACCAGGGGATATTACAAACACAAGAGGAAAGGAGAATCACATTAAACTGTGTAATATAAAAACAAGAATTATATTAGCTACCTCAGTTGTGAGTCAGGGTCCACCAGGAGCTTTTCTGACTTCATAAGATGTTACCCATTAATGCTTGATATGTGTTTCACAGCTAACATAATGTGATTATTTCAGATCCTGCTAACTATCAACAGTCAACAGTGCATAGCTCAAATGAAATTAAGAGACTGAAAAGGGCATTCAGTAGCACAATATGATCTTATCGGCTGGCAATCAACTTCTTCCTAGTCGATATTTTGAGGAGGCAGAAGAGCAGGTATAGAAAGGCAGGGAGAAAAGGAGATGGAAAAGAGCCAATGAGGAAAGAATGAAGTAAAGTGGACATAGACTGAGAGAGAGTCCACAGGCAGACGTGACAGGTGTCAAATGACATGACAGATACAGAAGCAAAGTATAGGAATGAATAATATGGTGGAAGAGGTTACTTTATGTTCCAAAATTCTTTATAAAATAAATCTGAAATGCGCCATCTATATCAATCCATAGTTTGGTATGAAATAAGAGTTTTAAACTCATATAAATACTTAGATAACATTCTTGTATTAGAAAATAGTATATAATATTTCATGAACATATAAATGTATTCAATAATAAAACATTTTATAAAACTTGAAAGTAATGTGGCAAGCTCCCAAGTCTTAATGTCTTAATTTTAAAGTAAAATGAATAAATATTGCTTTATATTTCTATAGTAATAAGGTATTTAGGGCAATGTAATAATTCTCTCATTCTGTGCTGTTCTCCCCAAATTCTTTCCTCTTTCCTCGCTAGTGAACACTTAATTTTTTCCCTGGATCCTATGATAGGTAGATTTGGTGTCAATTGGCTAAGCCAGGATTCTTGGTGGTTTAGTGTGATGGGCAGGTTTGTTATGCCAATATGGCCACAGAAGATTGGTGGGTCTGTTGTTACAACACGACCAATGAATACATGGGATGAACTGAAGGGCAGAGATAGGAAGGGCTCAGCGAGGCCCGCCCTCTCTCTCGCTTGCTTTTGGATCTTCGGACCAGACAGCTGCTTTGTTCGTCCTGTGCCTCAACCTCCAAGGAACACTACCTATGGGGCACCTAACCATGGACTGTGGAGCTGTGAGTTGAGGTTCCTTCAAGCCCTACTTCGCCACGCTCCTGGGATATACATCCCTTGAGCTGGGGACTGTTGGACTCTATCATCTGGCTGACTGTTGGTGACCTGCTCTGCTGTTTGCTGCCTGTGACCAGATAGCTTGGATTGCTCTCCAGAGGACTACTCAGCGGCCCTCAAGACTTGAAGGACTGCCAGTCTTCTAGCTGTCTCACACAAGTGAGTTGCACCACGCAATTTGTACTGTTTTATAGATTATTTAACTGTTTCTTTCTTATCTTACATACTCTTCTTTCTATATAAATATATAAAGAGAATTATTAGTGTCCTGGTTTTATTTCTCTAGAGAACCCTCTCTGACACTATTAGCAATTAAGATCTAGTAATCCCCCATGCTATGATACAACAAAAGATAATCACTTCAAAAAAAAAAAAAAAAGATAATCACTTCCAGAATGGGATCTGCACTGAACCATCAATTTGTTGCGATAAGATGAGAATGGAATGCAAACATCCCTACTTAGACCATAACCCTGATCCAATCAACTGAAAAGACATTTCTTTCGGGTGTGGCCTGCTTCCAATAGAAGGAGCTGTGCTGGAAAGGCTGGCTTGCTTTGTACTGGGTATGAATCCTCCTTCTGGCTCATTGACCACTACCTCAGTCTTGGGAGCGACCAGCACCTTGCAATCTCACTTAATACCTTGAATTAATTCACCCCTATAGTTACAAGCCCGACGTTGGATTCATTCATCTCTGCAGCCTTCAGCCTTGCAGCAATGCCAGTCTGAATACGCCTCCAAGGTAACATTATCCCAGGGACTTGGACAAGTGCCAGTACTTGGACCGTGCCCACTTCCACAACTGGGTGAGCTGTTTTCTTGATAGAAATTTCCCTCAGCCTAAGATTTTGCTCCTCTAGAGAACTCAGTCTAAAACAGGTGGCAGTGTGCATGCCCTCAGGTGAAATCTCATAAGCAATCTATGAATGCTGACGATCCTGTTCCTCTTTGCCAGATATCTATTTGCTTCCACAGCTTTTCGGATAGGAAGGATGCCGTATGACTCAGACCTGGCCAAGGAAACATAAGAAGACATCTGCTGGGGCATTTTTGGGAAAAAGATTTTTCAACACTGCCTTTTTGCTAGCAGCTGGCACTGCCTCATCTTCCTGCCTTAAACATGAGCATAATGACTAGAAGGCTGGCAACTATTTGGGGAACATGGTGCGACAAGTAAGAAGGCACTGAGAATGACAGAATGGAAAGAAAGACCTGGATCCATGCTGAACAGCTGAAAAAATAATAGCACCACCTACCTCCAAACAACTTTCTATTATCTGTTTAACTGCTGTTAGTCTAGCTTTATTATCACTAGCTATTCTTATTGAAGATCAAGATGACCAAAACTCATAAAAGCACATGAAATATGAAAATATGTTTTCATACAGAAATCAAATTTCATGCCTCGTTTGTTACCACTGTCGAGGACTATTATCCCAATTCATTACTTTATAAAATGGTAAGGAAAATAAAATTTTAAAATATGCATCCATCATATTCAAATGGAACTCCAGTTCTTCTTTACATAAGAATAAAAACTAATAAACACTGAAGAATCATAAAAATAGAAAATTACTTTTAGCAGTCTTCTATTAAAGAAAAAAAAGATATAGGCAAAAAGCATCAATGGGCTTTAAGACTGACAGGGAATTAAAGGTCCTCACTGTACCCAATACCCAATTTATAGAGAAGTGATTGAATAGAAAAGAGAGAACTTTTTTCAGGCTCACAATAGAAGGGCCTGGAAAGGGAAGAAGAAAAAATATAGAACAAATTTTAAAATCACAAAGCCTAAACTTGATAATCTGATTATAACCAGTAGAATCTCAAGAACTACGGTTTGTAGATACCTTTCAATCCTAGCATTGAACCTCTCTCCAGGGATGACATCCAGGCAAACAAGAGACTACAAAGTAGCTAATCACAACAGGGAAGACTATGTTCCTGGGCACAATCAACCATATCATATTAAAAGGGCAACATTGTCCCTAGAAACAAAGCCCAGAAGGGAAGAAGGGGCAGGAAAGAAAGACAGGGAAACCAGGAAAAAGGTGGAAGGTTGCTACTACATGGAGAGGAATGCAAACAAGGTCATAAAACTTAAAGTGTGTCAATTGCTGAATGGAAACTAATTTGCTCTGTAAACTTCTACTCAGACTACAATAATAAATAATAAACAAACAAAACAATTAAATCAAAGAGCTAAAATTAAAAACTTTCTAAACAAAAACCGAAAAAGTATTTTTAGGGAATGCAGAAACCTTTTTAAAAATGCGAAAAAGGAAACAATGACAAAATGAATTCAGCTAAAAATGTCAATGAATAAAAAAGGTAATATTATACTTGGTAGACAAAACTGGGACTAATCTCAATACTTATCAACCTATCAATGTAAAACAGTATATTTATATTTTAAAAATCCATAAACAGAATATTAGTCAGCAATAAAAAAGATATAGGCAAAAAGCATCAATGGGCTTTAAGACTGACAGGGAATTAAAGGTCCCCAATGTACCCAATACCCAATTTATAGAGAAGTGATTGAATAGAAAAGAGAGAACTTTTTGCAGGCTCACAATAGAAGGTCCTGGAAAGAGAAAAAGAAAAAATATAGAACAAATTTTAAAATCACAAAGCTTAAACTTGATAGTCTGATTATAACCAAAAGAACAAAGGCATGTGATATTTGGAACGTGGGAGAGAAACTGAGTAAAACATGTTAAATGAGAGAAATCATACATACCCATTATAAGATTCCTATCAGAATGATCTGTAGTAGGACTGATATAAATTTCTTAGAAATGGCAAATTTATAGAATTAGAAAGAGGATTAGTGATTGCTGGTGTTCAGGGAGAAGCACAGAAGACGGGTGATTAGCAGGCACTCTGGGTCTTCGTAGTGATATATTAAAAACTGGATTGTGAGATGGTGACACAGCTGTATAAACCCCCTGTTACTCACCAAATTATATAAAGTTAAAATGGATGAACACTGTTATATAAAGTATACCTCAATACCAATGCTAAAAGAAAAAGAGCAAGTCATTGAATGGGAAGAAATAAAATAGTATATATTACAGCACGGTCAATTACTTGATAAGGTCTGCTAGCCATAGTGTCTACAACTCTCAAACAACTAGATGCAAAACCAAACCAAACTCAACGCCAAGTTGATTCCACTCATAGCAACCCAATAGGAGCAGGAAGAATGCCCTGTTTCGATTTCGAAGTTTAGGCTTTAGAGGCGCAAAAGGCTTATCTTTCTCCCACAGAGTGATTGGTAGGTTTGAACTGCTGACCTATGCTTGTTAGCCGTGCGTGTAATCCACAGTTCTGAAGAACTGTGTGACATTTGTGATGCTCTACTCTGGGCTCCTCTTTCTTAATGGTAATGAGAGCTCCCTTTCTGCTTCCGAAATGGCTCATTTTAAACCTGTAAGTGTGGCAAAAATGATCAATTCTTACATTAGGAACCCATATATTTTATTTGCATGGTCCCATCTCCTAACATTGTCATGTTCTTTTTTTAAAAACAATTTAGCAAGCTATTTAATCCTACTGGTGAGCCACAAACACCATGTACTTATACACACACACAACACAAAACACAAAAATACATATCAAGAGTATATCAAGAATTCTTATACTAAAGAAGTCAATATAATTGTAAAGGGTATTTTAAAAGTTGATCATATGGATAGTTATTGAGAAAATGCAAGCTAAAATCACAATGAGAATCTACTCCACACCTAATAACAGGGCCCAGGTAAAAAATGCAGTAAACACTGGCTGACATCTGGAGAAACTAGAACACTGATCTATTATACATACGAATATAAACCCATTTGGAAAACCAGGTATTTCTTTGAAAGTAAACATATAGTTCTTTACAAAGACCCAACATTCTTTGCCAAGAGATATAACAAACATGCTGACAAAGCATTTGTATATAAATTCCTAGACTAGCTTTATTTATAATAGCCCTAAAATATTAATTCATAGGTGAATGAGTAAATAAAATGTGATATATACAGATAAAAATAAATGTGATATATACAGAAAATACATTAGTAATCAGAAATAAAAATAAAAATGGAACTATTAAAGCACACAGTAACAAGACGACATCTCAAGATAATTATGTTGAATAAAGCTAGGCTCAGGAAAGAAGGTGCTGCATGACTCCAGTTGTGTAAATGTAGTGTAGCTAAGTGTTTCGTGTGGACTTCTGGCCAGCCAGAGTCCTCCTTTTTGGGATGTAGTCGAACCCTCGCCAGTGCATCTGTGGTTGGAGCTCATGGGGGCAGTGGGTCTCCTGCAGCCAAGGTCAGCAGTTGGAATTAACCAGCCACTCCCCAGGAGAGAGACGAGGCTTTCTGCTCCTATCAAGCGTAGCAGTCTTAAAAACCCACAGGGGCTGTTGGAATGCACTCAATGGCAGTGAGTTTTGAAGGAGTGATACTTGTGGCTATAATCCCATTGTTGAGTGACTTGGTTTTTTATGCTAATTAGGCTGGATTACAGTGGGATCTAGCTTGAATCCCTGCTTTACCAGTGGATACGAATCAAGTCATTATGCACAGTTTCCATGAGGTGTGGCCTTCATATTAGCTGTCATCTTTGATATCTGTTTTAAAACAAGAACTAACTTCTTTTTTAAGTGTCCTCTTAATAGCAAACCACTGCTTCCTTCTTAATTCAGAAAAGCAGGACGCTGGGTTCACACCACTGGCTGAGCCTAGACCCGCCCACCAAAGGTATGCAAAAACAATCAGGCTGTCCCCACTCACACCCTCATCAAAGTGTGAAAAAGGTGCCATCTTTGTGACACACTTCCTGATTGAGTATACTCAGAAGATACTACGGAATCATTCTGACCACCAATCAGGTGCCAGTTATTGCTGTAAAAAGGCCTCTAGCCCTTGAATTGGAAACCAATTTAGAGACCTAAGTCCTACAGATCTAAGTCCTGGTGTGTTCCTCTGTCCGGTCTGCCTTGGCATAAGTAAGGAGAGTCCACCAGATAGAGTCTGTATAGATGTGTGGCAAGACTACAGTGATTGCCAGTCTCCACACCTCCACACATGAGCCACTTCTACAATGGCTTGTGAGTTCTGTGAAATGTCAGTGCATTGCAGAACCCTGGGCAAATCCTGAGAGGAGGAGTGGGGTGATGTCAGAAAGGATGAGTAGGATAATGTTCTGGAAAACTTGGACACCTTGAACTTCGAACTCATTTTGACTGAGTTTGTAATGATCCTCCTCAAAGAAATAAGATTTTTTTAATGAAACTACAGCAAGTGGAAATTAATCTATCATGACTCGTATGGGTTGACTGGGTTACTCTTTTGTTTTGAACTACAAAATTAAAAGTTTAGTATCTACTACTTTAATATGAATCTACCATAAGACTATGAAAAAATTAAGTAGTACTACAAAAAGAGTAGTCTAAATATTGGCACAATGAATTTTTTCGGGGGGAGGGCATCACCGCCCTGGTGGAAGTAGGAAGCCCAGTCTTGCTCCTGGAGAGCTGCTGCTGAATTTGAACCTCCAACCTGTGGGCCGCAGTCCTGCACACAACTACAACGCCACCAGGGCTCAGGCCTTGGCACAATGAACTTTTGAGAAACAAAATACACATACATTGAACAGTAACAAGCCAAATTTTTAGCAAAGAGCAGGGTCCAAAACAAAAACACACTCAGCATCACTGAGGCGATTTTGACTTACAGTGACCCTGTAGGATATAGTAAAACTGCCTCTGTGGGTTTATAAGACTGAGAGTAGAAAATTTTGTCTTTCTCCCGCAGTGTGTGACTGGTGGTTTCAAACTGTGGACCTTGCAATTAGAAGTTCAAAGCGTAACCTGCTGCACCACAGGGCTCCTTTGGTTTTGTGATGGGTTTTCAAAAAAAGCCCCTCAAGCTCACTGTTGCTGAGCTGGTTTCAACTCACAGTGAGCCCAGACAGCAGGGCAGAACTACTGCAGTGAGTGTCCAAGACTTTACATGGGAGCAGACGGCCTTACTTTTGTCTGCAGGAGTGGCTGGTGGCCTTGAACCCTTTGTAACTTCGCAGCTCAATACACAGACCCCTACATCACCGGGGTTCCTTTAGGAGCCCAAAGCTAAAGAGCAGGGTATGAATACAGCAAAAAAAAAAAAAAAAAATCGACTCTGTTACTGAAGAAATTATTCACATGGTAGATTGAAATGAAATGAAATGCCACTCAGTAAACTGGAAAACGTTAAAGCAGGAAGGCCAAAAGAGCACTACAGCTAAAAATAGTTAATGAGATGTGAATCGACTCTATAAGGTAATAATGAAGTAAAGCACAATGTTACTGTGGTTCGCTCATGACAAGAGAATATGCCAAAGAATAAGAAAATAAGATGAGTGCATAATACAGAAATACCAGAAGTATTCGGCATTTAAAATAAAACGAAAACATGGAGAAATACCATATGGCAAGTGAAATAGCGCAAAAGGAAGGAAGGAAAAAGGAAGAAAGGGAAACCAATTAAGTTACCCATCACAACGGAAATGTAATTATCTAGAGGAAGAATGGCACTTTTTTTTTTAATAGCCAGTCAGTAAATATTTTAGGCTTTGTTTGCCACACATGGTTGCTAATTCATCAACTTTATTTTGTTTTTTTTCCCCATCCAATTAAAAAATATAAAAAACAATTCTTAGCCTCCACATCATAAAAAAATATGGTCTAGTTTTATCAAACACTGATTTAGGAGGTTAAGCAGGAGTCGAAATTAGTTTGCATTCAAATTTAAGAATTAAACACTAAGGAGAAACTAGCCATGTTTGAGGGAAATTTTTGGATAACTACTTTAAAAGGGAAACAACTTTTAAAATCATAGAACACAAATTCAGTAAAAATTATTATTATTGTTGATAATTACATATAAAACAAAATTAAGCACATTGCCATCGAGTCACTGCAACTCATAGGGACCATGTAAGGCAGGGCAGGACTGACCCTGTAAGTTACATTTTTTTTTTCTCCTCACATCACTGCCCTGGTGGGAGTAGGAAACCCAGTCTTGCTCCTGGAGAGCTGCTGCTGGATTTGAACCATCAACCCTGTTGGCCACAGTCCCGCACACAATCACTGCACCACCCGGGCTCAGCTTGACTTACATCTTTATAATAGTAGAAAGCCTCATCTTTCTAACAAGTTGGTTTCAAACTGGTGACCTTACAGCCAACAGCCCAATAAATAACACATTATGCTACCGGGATTCCTAGTAACAATATAAAGTAACGTGTTTAAAGAGGAACTGTGGAATAAAGACTTTATAATCTGTTTATTGTTTTTTACGTTAACTCTTTTCTAATTGAATGATACACTGAGATTAGGTATTGCTTGCTATCTTTTTAAAAAATCATTTTATTGGGAGCTCTCACAACTCTTAACGCAATCCATCCATCTATCTGTTGTGTCAAGCACATTTTTACAAATGCTCTCATTATTATTTTCAAAACATTTTCTTTCGACTTGAGTCCTTAGTATCGGCTTGTTTCCCCCTCCCCCACCCTTCCTCCCTCATGAATCCTTGATTTTATATATATATATACATATATATTCATATTCATGTCTTACATACAACTGCTGTCTTCCTTCAACCACTTTTCTGCTTTCCTTCCCCCTGAGAGAAGGTTATATATTGATCGTTGTCATCAGTTCCCTTTTTCTCCCCTGTCCTTCCCTTTACCCTCCTGGTATCGATCGCTACTCTCATTACTGGTTCTGAGGAGTTTATCTGTCCTGGATTCCCTGTGTTTCCAGCTCTTATCTGTACCAATGTACATTCTCTGGTCTTGTTGGATTCTTAAGATAGAATTGGGGTCATGACAGTACGGGGGAGGAGGCAATGAACAACTAGAGAAAAGTATGTTTCATCAATGCTATACTGCATCCTGTCTGGCTCATATCTTCCTTGTGACTCTTTTGAAGGAAATGTCCAATTGTCTACAGACAATTGAGTCTCCACTCCATGCTCCCCCTTATTCACATCTACATGTTTTTTTGTTCTGGGTCTTTGATGCTTGATACCTGATCCCATCGACACCTCAAGATCACACAGGCTGATATGCTCCTTCCATGTGGACTTTGTTGCTTCTCAGCTATATGACAGTTTGTTTATCTTTAAGCCTTTAAGACCTCAGGTGCTATATGTTTTGATAGCCGGGCATCATCAACTTTCTTCACCACATTTGCTTATGTACCCTTTTTGTCTTCAGTGGTCATGTTGGGAAGGTGAGCATCACAGAATGCTGGGTTATTAGAACAACGTGTTCTTGCCTTCAGGGAGTACTTGAGTAGAGGTGCAATGTCCGTCTGCTACCTTAATACTTAACATATAAATACATGTACATACATCTAATTCCCTATTGTTATATATAGTTAAATATGTGTATGCCAAGATCAGGTATTTCTTAAGCCCAAAGAAACTAATAGCAATGAAAGAAAAGAGACAAATATTTGGGGGGGGGGGGGAGAACAATGGCAATTTAGCAAATTAAAACTAAAGAAAACAGGATCAGGAGCCATTCAGATGTGTTACTTGAAAGCTTTTGTTATTATTATCCTTTCATATTGCTTTTTGTGTGCCACAACTCCCTGTCCACAAAAATTCTTTGAATGACAGCTGAAAAATGATTTCATATATAATACCTTCATATACAAACAATGATCACATATACAAGGGGATTAAAAAAAAAAAAAAAAAAAAAAGCTCCACCCGGAGGAGGTCTGAGTTAGCCCACCCAGCAGCATCACTTGGGAAGGTACCTTTTGGTCACAGTGAATTTTTTCATGAAAGTAGTTTTGCTCAAACTTTGTTTTAGTGTCGGCCAATTTAAAAGAACATGCAGCTGCAAAATTGTGTTTCTTGCTCAGGGGGAACATGCTGCAGAAACTGTTTTGATGTTGAACACAGCTTAGAAGGACAGCACTACGGGAAAAACCCAAGTGTATCAGTCATCTTCATTTTTCAAAAAAAGTGATATGTTGATTGTTGACAAATCTCATTCTAGCCATTCACCAACTTCTTTAATGGAAGACATATCAACAAAATTCATGCACTTGTGCTCAAAGACTAATGACAGACCATTGAAGAGATGGGGGGATTATCCGGACTATCTTGGTACTTGGTTCAGTGAATTTTAATGAACGATTTGGGTACAAGAAGGATTGCTGAGAACTTTGTGCCTTGGGTTCTGAAAAAGAACAGGGAGTGGAAACAGTCTGTGCTTTGAAAGAACAGCTATGAAATGATCAAGACTTTCCTCTCCCCCCCCCCCCCAAGGTCATTACTGGTACTATTCTTATGACCCCCAAAGCAAAGATCATTCAAGACATTGTCACCTTGCCTCCCTGCCCCCACCTCCCCCCAAAAAGAAGTTCATCAAGTAGAATCAAAGATCAAGATGATATTCATTATGTTCTTTTGATGTGAGGGTGAAAGTGCATTTGGAGCTAACAGGTCAGAGGTTTCTAGTTAGGAGGTTCTGAAAAAAACTGCTTAACAAAATGCATCAAAAAAGGCCTGATTTAAAAAAAAAAAAAAAAAAGGCCTGATTTGTGGCACACATGGGACTGGTTTGGCTACCACAACAATGTACCTGTTCACGCAGCCATCTCAATGCAGCAATTTCTGGCAAAAAGCAGCATACCTCTCTTGCTTCACATACCTTACTCATATAACTTCTTTTTGTTTCTGCAAATGCAGAGGAACATGAAAGGACAGCAAGTTGATGACATAGAAGTGGAAGAGATAAACGAGGGTGCTTTCTCCCACCCACTATCATGCTCCCGGTTCTACCACATAAGTCTGGTTAGAGTAGGGGATGTACTTTGGAGTCGGAAACATGGGGAATTTAGGATAGATGTTCCCTCAGGACTAGCGATGGGAGTGGTGATACTGGGAGGGTGGAGGGATGGTGGACTAGAAAGGGGGAACCCGTTTCAGGGATCTACATATAACCTCCTCTCTGGGGCAAGGCCAACAGGAAAGTGAGTGAAGGGACACAGTGGACAGTGTATGATATGAAAAAGCAATAGCAATTTGTAAATTATTAAAGGTTAATGGGGGGAGGGAGAAGGGAAATATGGGGAACGGGAACTGGGGGCCTAGGTGGAGGGAGGAAGTTTTGAGAGTGATGATGGCAACAAGTGTACAAATGGGGCCTGCATACAATTGATGTATGTATGGATTGTGAGGGGAGGTGTATGAGTACCCAATAAAATGATTCATTTAAAATAGGGGGAGAGGCGGGAAGAGGAGCTTGTACCAAGGGCTCAAGTGGAAAATGTTTGGAAATGAATGTGGCAACATGTGTGCAAATGTGCTTGATACAGATGATGTATTGAATGTTATAATAGCTGTAAGAGCCCCTAATAAAATTATTTTTTTAAAAAAGAAAAATAAACGAGGGAGGTGCTGTTAACCATCCAAACAGATGAGTTGAAAAAATGTTTCCAAGAATGGAATTGCAGACTTGACAAATGTATAAAGTGTAATGGTGAGTACTTTGGAGGTGATAAGGGCTTTTTGGGGGGAAGGGGGTTGGCACCCCTTGTAGAAAGGGCATTTTGATCCAAATAATGAAATATTTTTAATGGTTCATGAGTTGAACCAGTTAGCGATTTGATAGTTATGAAAGCTAGGTCTCTTAGAGCAGATATTCAGTTTGACAAATTATTGGCAAAGATAGCTACAGTATAAACTTATTCCTTACTTATAAACTATCTTACTAGCTAACATCTTGTATTTAGAACTATAAGAAAATCTACTGTTTGAACATTTTTTTCAAGTAAGGAAGCAGCAGGCGTGGCAGCAACGATTATGAAGCATCCCCTCCTTGAATCTGGGTCTCTGGTCAGCCCTTAGGAAGCTGAGCTCTGCTCTCTCCTGCTGGCCAGGGTCCTGTCCATCTGCCATATGGCTATTCTGGGTACCCAGCTTCTGTGCAGCCAAAGGCTCTGCAGCTCAAAATTGCTGTGGGCTGGGAAGAGGAAGGAAAAGTATTGGAAAGGGTGTTTAGAAAAAGTGCAAGCACATTTAGTGACTCCCAAGTGAGAGGAACTGGGACTAAAACGCTTCAGCCTTGATGGGGCTGGGGGTGCAGCCAGGCACCTAGAGGCCAGACTCTCAGTGTCGAGCAAAGAAGGCCTTGCATTTTGGTGACGTCAGACCTGGAGGGCAGAGCAGGCTCCAGGATGAAGAGCTCAAAGCTTACCAGGGTGGGAGTGGAGCCCTGGGGCAGCTCCACAGGGAAGCTCTGCCCAGCACTGGAGGACAGAAATGTGGGTAAGCCACAGACCTCTGGTCACACAGCTCCCCTTTTTCTAGCTTTGCTTCCTGCACACTTCTTTCTCCACAGAGGATAATCTATTACAGGGCTCCTCATAATGATGAGCATATCAGTAAATCTTAGCTGTTGCTAGTTCTATCATCTTATTTTCTAAAACACGAGAGAGAGAGAGAGAGAGAGAGAGAGAGAGAGAGAGAGAGAGAGAGAGAGAGAGAGAGAGAGAAATGGGTGGTTTAAAAACAGCATGAAGAAGTCCTCCATTTTCTCATAACACAAATCTTCAATTCAAGAGGAGTGGATGCGCTCTTGGTGTTTCTTGAGTTAGTCAGAGGGGAAAAGAGAGATCACAAAAGAAATATTGCTTTCTGAAATTGCTATAATGAACTACAGAAGCAATCAATGGATTCAGTTGAATCCCGAACTTCTCTAGTTGCCTTTGCATTAGAGTGCGTGTGCACAGCTACCTTTATTATGCTAGACATGTCAGAATTTTTAATTTTGAAAGTAAAGAGGTTCAAAATATCATAATTGCCTCCTGCATGTGTACTATACTGTGTAGGCATTTGCTTATTGAATTCCACTTCTACACTGTCATCTTAGAGAAACCCTAGCTAGATCATGCTGTCGTGATACGTCTGGTCAGACAGCCTACAAGCATGAGAACCCTGCTGTCTTGGCGTGAAGCAAGTGATGAGCATTGCAATCACGCCCACAGGGAGGTTAGAGCCAGGTACTGACCTTTCAAAGATTAGGCTCACAGGCTTCATCCCGGAACCCCAGTGTCCTGTGCTTGTTTACTAAAAAAGTTTATAATTCACAAGTTGAAACCATCTTTCTAATTAAAATGCCATCATTTCACTGTGGGGGCTTGGTATCTATGGTGACGCAGGAACTAATCCAGATGAAGATCTCTATTACCTATTTTTGAAAGCTAGCTGTAGCTTGAAGTAATGGAGTTTGTTGCAACCCTGAAAAGATCATAAAGCCTCCTCTTTCTTTTTTGGGTTTCTGTCAACTGAAAGGTTCAGGAGAATACAGCCCCCCCCCCCCCACACACACACACAGACATATACACCCATGCACACACACGTGAAGGGAGACAGAGCAATACAGCAATCATGGGAGAGCTGCAGGTAGTTTGTTAGTTAACATGTGCACACGCAACCCGTGTTTTTGTCAAACTTCCTATAGAGGGGGAGGACCGTTACTCCAATGTGGAGACATGATGTGCTTCACCAGGAAACAGTCTCTAGATCATCACAGTCTTCTGAATTTTTTGTGAGGTGGTGGTAGTGCTCTTACGATGAATATTTACAGATGGAAGTATCAGGGCTTGGGGAAGGTCAGTAGCGCACTGGTATCATATGGTTATTTAAGTTATGGCTCTGATAATAAAATTTTTGTAGTACTACACTAGAATCTTTGTAATACAACAAGGAAAATTAGAGTGAGACGCAAGTAAGTCATCTGACTTTCAGAAAAATTTTGGCTTGAAAAAAGAAAGCTAAAAAAACGGAGGGGGCGGGGCGGCACTGGCCTTAAAACAATAAACCAATATTGCCGACACCAGGAGTGGCCATGCAACCGGAGGGACAGCACATCAGCACAAGCTGCAATCGGGTGGCTCTTGATACTGCTTCCCTCTTCTAACCCGAAGTTGCTTTATTTAAAGCAACTGGAAAAACTCCCCTTACGCAACGCAGTTATAGCCTCAGACGCTTGACTGAAGGCCGTCTATGGAATTTTTATAATGTACTGCATTGCTCAAAAGCACACAGGTTGGATGAGGGTGACACCGCACAGGACGTGAGAATGCGGCAAGTCTTCCGACTTACCTGACTGCTAGGGATGAAAAACTAGGCCTTGCGACTAAGCTAGCAAGCAAGGGCATCCCAGGACCGGACAAAGACTTAACCAACCTTATGGTCTGGTTGCTTGCTCTGGGTCAGCGGTTCCCATGGTTAACCTGAAGCCTCAGTTAATCCAAAGCATCTCTAGGTGCCTTCTGAAAGTGGAGATTCCAAAGCCGGAGGAATGTATAGATTCTCTACGTAGCCCAAGCTCACACAGAATACCACAAAGACGGTCTGTTTTGCACTGCTGTGCTCTCCTAATGAGTATGTCTTCTACAGAAAACTTTCTTCCTCTGAGAGTGCATACAGGGGCCACACCACTCCGAAGTAAAATACTTGAATTTCAGATAACACTGAAGGCCTGCATATAATAAGATAGGGAAGATAATGTCCGTTTGTTTCTTTAAAGTAGATTCAAGTAGGTGACAATAATTTGATTTTTTTAATGATCTTAACTTATTAGCCAATAGTCAAATCACCAAAATGATTTATGGTAATTAAGGTGGCCAATTTCTGATGTTCTCAAATAACCATTCAACACTTGGCAAAACTGTCACTGAACACTATTGTCTTGTGCTATTTTATATTTTACAATGAACAGATATTGAAAATGACAGCCACAACTACTTATTCAGCAAAAGAGAATTATCAACAGTTTTGAGAAACTAACATACAAATGGATTATTAACTGCAAATGATAGCATGTGATTGTCTTAAATTCCTTGTTTATTAATATTAAACATTTCTAAGCTATGAGCATGTAAACTATTTGTGCAATGTTACATGTATATGACAGCATTTCCAAATTAAAATAGTTCTTAGTCTATATTTATAATAAATATCAAGAGAATATTTAAATATTTAAGTGACTTTTGACAAATGGAAGAACACGATTTAAGAATGAAATGGTGATAACTTAACAGCATCTATTTTAATGGAAAATATGATGAGTCCTTAAGGCAAACAAAAAGCATGAAAAAAGGCCTTACAGGAGGAAGGCGAGTTGTGAGCAAGACTGTAGTCATTTTTATTTGAGTCAGCCACCTTTAAGTATAATCTCTCTTGTTGAAGCAGTTTATATGTTTATCTTTGTATGCGCTAACTGGTTCCTAAGGGTTTAAACAAGCATTTGGGGTGTTAATCATTGAGTCCTGCTTGGGGCTGACTCACTAGCCCAGGTGGGACAGTGTGGTGTCCATGGGCAGCAAACCCTCAAGTCAGCAGTGTGAGGGGGAGGTGTCCTGCTCCCATAGAGAGCTGCAGCCTCAGAAAGCCACAGGGGCCATTCCACCCTGTCAGTTGTTGTGAGTTGTAATGGATTCAATAGGACTGAGTTTGGGGTTTCATTGAACCCCGTCAGCTTTCTTGGTCATTGTAAGATTGATAAAGGGCAGTGACATGGAAAGTAGACGTCAAGGTAATGAATTATAGAATTGTTTTTAAGTACTCAGTGTGCTTTATATGCTGTTTTAATGTCTTTTTTTTTTAAATAGCCAGCGATGCATTTTGAGAATTAGAGCCCATCTACATGTAGTATTTAAATTAATATTGTTAGGAAATAAGTGTAAGTGTTGCTTGAGAAGGGAAATGTATTAAACATCCACTAAGCCGCTTCATTTTGTTGGGTGTTCCATGGGTAGCATCCTATTACACTGCTTTTCTCTTTCTCTCCTCCACTTAGTTATTAATTGGATTCACTCTCTCCAGGGCATGGGCCTGGTTTGGAAGGGTAACAGAAGGAAAAGAGCATACATAAAAAACTAAAAGAAAGGTTGTATGACTGACTACAGAACACAGCAGAGAAAAGTGCGTGGCATAAAATATGCCACTTTAAACACTGATGAGGAATGAATAACAAGGGAGAGGATGAAGGTATCAGTGAGAGAGAGAGAACAACCGTGAGAAAAAGATCTGAAATGCAGGTGATGTGAAAGAGAAATCAAGCACATCTGCTTAGAATACAACAGGGATCAGGGATTTATGGCAAGGGGAGAAGATTGATGGAAAATAGAGAAATTCTAAAGCAGTCACTTTAGAGAAAAAAATTTAAACAAAAACCTGAACATTCTGAGGTATAGTAGGGGGGGAGAGTTTAGTTTAGTTACATACAGATACTTCCTAAAGAATAAATATAGTTTTTGCTATAAGAATTGCTTTTTGCTCACACCAAATTGTTTTAATTTTCTCAAATAATTGTAGAAGTAAACCTTTAAACAAAGTGAGAATTAACAGTAACCGGGGAGGAAATGAGACAGCAGTGGGTGGAAGATGAAAATAATAATAATAATTTACCAAGGAACCTTGGGGCGGAGAGAAAGAGGAGCTGATACCACGGGCTCAATAGAAAGTAAATGTCTAAAAAATAATGACGGCAACTTATGTACAAATATGCTCGATATAATTGATGTATGGATTGTCATGAGAGTTTTTAAGGGCTGCCAATAAAATCTTTTAGCTAAAAAAAATTGAGAATTACCTGCTTAGGCTTATTCAGGACGGGGAAATCAGCACTTCAGACCACAATTCTATCACTTGCTGGCTGTGTAATCTTCAGCTAATTTCCTAACCTTTGTTTCCTTAACTATAAAAAGTGGATAATTATATCTTTCTCACAGATTTGTTATAGTGATTAAGATAACAAATGCAAAGTGACTAACACAAAGCCTGGCAAGGAGCATACATTCAATAAAGGTTAGTCTCATTCTTCATTCCTACACTGTCTGCTGACACAACTGAACATTACCTCTGGCTGGCTGTCGTCTGAGAGGAATAGAGACCTACAGCTATCGAGCTCCCAGACACGGGGTCTTCTCACTAGAGCACCCTCTTCCCAGAAAGCGTTATCTCGCTGATGCCATTACCTCTGCAAACAAGAAACCCTGGAAACCTAATTTTCAGACCATATCCCAGAGGATCCAGATCTGAGACAGGCAGGCATGCATGGCCAAGTCCAAATAGCAATATACAGATGAGAAAGGGCAGTACGAACAGAATTCGACCAGAATATTGTTAATATTGGTTCTAACTGCTAACATTTTCTCCCTTTAAGGAAAGATATATCGGAACCCAAATTATACCCAGAAGATAACTTTACACATATTAACTCTAAATAAGAAAAATGAACTCAATAATCTTCATGGCTAATATCACCAAGGATGCTATAACCCTTGGCTTTCCAGTCTTAAAAAGAAACAGTATTCCCATCCGTTGAGGTGGGCCGATGTGGAAGCATGCAAGCTTGCAGGAAGAGCAAAGCTCCCTGGCTCCATGCAGAGCATCCCACAGCTACTGCTCGGCCCACTTTTATAGCGAGTCTTCTTTAGCTTGCCACACCTTTCTAATTCCATCAGAAATAGGGGCTTGGCTAAGTAACCACAACGAGCTACCTTAATAATCTTTTGATTAATGTAAGAAAAGTTGAATATGTAATGAAACTATCAATTCTTAAGGAATACTAATTTCTCAAAAGTTTGCCAGTTATCTTCATTTGTAGTACAAATTTCAGAAGTTTATAAAGCAAAAATAAGATTTGCAATTAATGAAATGTACACAAAATGTGTATAATAATTAAAGATAACTATTCTTGAAAACAATTTCTCATGCTAATGATACAAGAATACAAAAATTCACCCTTGAAAGTAAAGGTTTCTGATAAAAATCACCCATCTCTACTATACTTCATTATTGCTTCCTTTGGGGGATGTCTTGGTCTAACTACCATATTAATGTCCTTTCTTTCTTTTTCTTTTTTTCTGTGTGGAATCACTGCCCTGGTGGGAGGAGGAAGCCCAGCCTTGCTCCTGGAGAGCTGCTGCAGGATTTGAACCATCAACCCTGTGGGCTGCAGTCCTGCACACAACCATTACACCACCAGAGCTCAGTCCTCTAACTCACATATTAAAATGTTACAAAGAATTGAAGAAATAAAAATAAATACTACACCAAAGAAAATGCAATCTGCATATGTGGACAGGATGCTGGGGGGCTAAACTGAAAGCCACTCCTAAGAAGGCACTGCTCCTCTTCCTTAATTCCGGGTAGAAAAGCTGTTGAGTAAAGTTGTCTTTGCTCCTCCTTTTAAGATCTTAAAGAGGTGTTTTTACTTACTTGATGTAAGGAAGCACCTAATTCTGTTTTATCCTCACAAGGAGATCTCAAGTTAAAATATAAATGGCAGACTAAAGTGTCGTGCTGGAAGTCAGGGCAGTGGTCACCTTTGGGGAGGAGGGCGAGTGACTGTAAGAGGGAAGAGGCCTCAGGAGTGCTGGTAATGCAGCACGCGGTGATGTCAACAAGTCTGCGTATCTTCAAACTTTCTGTGAACTTTTGGAAGTCCTCTTGTACTTGGTGGCACTGTGATATTTCATCTAGATGTAAATTCCTGATTTTAACCACCTTTCAGTATGTACACATGTATTTAAACAAATAGACAAATAAAACATCGCCTTCAATGGATATGACTCACAGAGACCCTGTAGGACAGAGGAGAACTATTACACAGGATTTCCCAGGTTATCCATCTTTACAAAAGCATACTGCCTCATTTGTCTCCCACAGAAAAGGTGGCGGCTTTGAACTGCTGACCATTAGGTTAATAGCCCAACACTTAATCCACGACACCACCAAGGTTCCTTGTATGTATACTACACTTTCAAAAGTTTATTTTAAAAAGGAACTGATAGGGGCTGAGCCCCGGTGGCGTAGTGGTTGAGTGCGGAACTGCAGCCCACTGGCTTGGTGGTTCAAATCCAGCAGCAGCTCTCCAGGAGCAAGGCTGGACCTCCCACTCCTACCAGAGGGCAGGGCAGTGATGCCCCAAAAAATAAAAATTAAAAAAAAAGTAGCTGATGTTCAGTTATATTTTTTAAATGATAAAAATTTAGAATCATAAATACCTTCTTGATTTTTTGAATGTTTAAGGGTTATTTATAACTTTTATGTAATAGATATGTATAAAATGAAATCCTTAGCTTAAATATATTTAAAAAGCTAAATATTAATCACTCTATCTGGGTCCAAACAAATGGATAATGCCTGATGGCACTGCAAATGTCAAAGAACTATGATTAAACGCTTGATTTTTTTTATATAATTTTTTTTTAATATGGAGCACTTCATGAATTTGCATGTCATCCTCGTGCAGGGGCCATGTGAATCTTCTCTGGATTATTCCAATTTTAGTATATGTGCTGCCTAAGCGAGCATTAAAAACTTTTTCTAATAGATTAATACCTGAGGACTTTTTCTACATTAGTAAAGTGAGCATCAGAAAGTTACAAAATATACTTGAGTATAAACCAACCCAAATATCAGCTGAGGGATCTAATTTTACCACAAAACCTACTGGAAAACTTGACTTATACACAGGTATATATAGTAACTTAGGAGAAATCATGAATGAATTTAAAGTGTTTTAAATTATGGGATAGTGATTAAGGGTGTCAAACACTGGACTTAACATATTAATTCTTTAGACTATTTAGTAGCTGAATACCATGGACAAATTTAAACTCTCCATTTCCTCTCCTGAAAAAAGAAACAACTACAGTACCAGCTTTACTGAATCGAGAAGCTTAAAGAAGCAGCACTGTCTTGAAAAAACAAGTATACATCAAGGGCAGTGAATTATTTCATCCAGATCTTCTATGACCTTTTCCTGCATGGATCTGGGTAAGATGGCGGGGGAAGACACTGATCAGATGAGCCCTCTGAGAGGCATGAGAGGGGAATCTCTCTACCAGCAAGAGCCAGGCGAGGAGCAGGTTCTCTGGACCCCAAGATCTCTGTGCAATAAACTGTTGATCTGAAAGGCAGCTGTGATATCAGAAGAGCAGCAGCAGAACCAAAGGGCAGGGAGTGAGATAGAGTGGTGAACTTCCCAGCCCACAGAGCAAATAAAGTTGAGTGCTTTAAAGCAGGAGGCTGGCTTATGATGTGGGGTGCCGCTTGGCATTCAATTGAGGGAGCTAGCTTGTCCACCAAAGGAATGCCTGTGTGTTGCTGCTTCCTGGAGTAGGGTGCATCTGGGCATTTAATTCAGGTAGCTGGATTCACTGAAGGGCTTGAGGCTGAGACTTACAGGGGAGTGGTGCCAGCCCTTTGGACATTTAATAGCAGCCTTGAAAGAAGATGTCCTGATTGAACAACTGTATTTGGAGCATTTCTCACCTGCATTGTAGCTGTGAACTTCATTAATGAGCCCTTTAATCATGAATATTGTCTGTGAATTCTATGTAACTATTGCAGTGCATTATCTAAGTCAGCAGCTGGAAAAAATAGTGTTGTGAATGACAGAACAAATACTCAGAATCAGTACTATCTACATACGTGTATACATCATATGAAATGTATTTCACATTACTGACGACATACACTCAAATTCTTCATATCTCACTTATTCCCATCGAGTCAGCTCTGCCTCACAGTGATCCTGCAGGTCAGAGTAAACCTACCTCTGTGGGTTTCTGAGACTGTAATGTTTAATACGAGTAGAAAGTCCCATCTTCCCACCTTCGAGCAGCTGGTGGTTTTCAACTGCTGACCTTGAGGTTAGCAGCCTAATCCACTCTAACATCAGTGCACACTCCTCAACTAATTTCAGTAGAATTAAATATATGTCCATTTTATTTATTTATCTACTTTCACTTTTTTTTAATCATTTTACTGGGGGTTCATACAACTCTTATCAAAATCCATCCTCTTTTTTATATTTTATACCCTATTCTCTAATTCAAATTATTATAAGTAGTACCTCAACAATAAAATTGGGGCAAATATTACTTTTTAGAACTCAAAGTCAAATAAATATTCACTGGTAGTATGCCATTATTTTTCACATTAAAAAAAGGAATAGTTTGTAGTACCTGAGTTTCCACACCCTGCTCCAATAAGCGCTTAGCTTGATTTTCCACTTCTAGACGAGCTCTTCCAATAAAAAGTAGATCATTTTCTATTACTTCTATTCCAGAAAGATCAATTCCTTGAGAAAGGTAATCTATAAAAAAAAACAAGCATTCAGATAGATAAACATCAAAGAATCAAAATAGCAGGTAAAACTTAATTTAAAAAAATATAAATTATTGACTGTTTCAAAAAATTATTAGAAAAATATAGTTGCCCAAATATTTTATCTTTAATAAATAACTTCACTGTGGAGTGCTATAGTTCCAATAAATAGAAAAGAAGCGAAATTGCAATTATTGTGAATCCAAAGCAAAGTCAACAGGCTATATATAAGCAGTGTCACCTTTACTTTAAATATCCCAAAAAGCTCAGAAAGTTAGAGAAAAACTATAAAAGTTGTATTCTCTAACAGAAAACCTTTTGAAACAAATATCCAACATTCGGAGAGTGGGTAGTAATTATGGGGGCAGGAGAACTTTACAAGACATCCAGTTTACATCATCATGTAGATCAGTGGTTCTCAACCTTCCTATTACCACGACCTTTTAATATACTTCCTCATATTGTGGTGCCCCCCAATCATGAAATTATTTTCGCTGCTACTTTATAACTGTAATTTTGCTACTGTTATGAATTTGGCAACCCCTGTTGGGTCATGACCCACAAGTTGAGAACCACTGTTATAGATAAAGCTATAGCTACTTAAACAAAACCTCCTGGTATTATTAAAGAAAAAAATATGCAGACAGTAATTAACTCTATTTACAGAATGACAATGTCCCTGTGTGGCAGTTTGCATTCAGCTACTGAGTTAGTCTGGGTAGACTAGAGAAACAAATTCATAGAGACTCATCTGATTTGTTTCTCTAGTACCCCACTTTTGGTACCATAATGTGTTAGTCTGGGTAGACTATAGAAACAAATTCATAAGCACGCATATGTGTATAATAAAGAGTTTTATAGACGAGTGATTGAATATTGAGGAAACATCCCAGAGCAGTCTAGATAAAATCCATAAATCCAAGACTAACAACCCACTGGCCTATGATCTTCCTGCATTCAGCATCCTAAGTCTAAAGAAGACTTCATAGATTGCTATCAGATCGTGGGTTGGAAGTCTTGTGGATCCGGTGGCATTGCAAGCATTTCAGCACTGGCAGGGTCTCTACATGGCTTCTTCAGCAACAGAGATCTGGTTGTATCAGGGTATGTCATGTGGCTTCTCCAGCTTCCAGCATGTAACACCATGTGTCTTGTCATTTGAGTGTCTCTGACTCTCAGAGAGTGAGTCCTATCTATAGAGTTTCCAAGTGAATAGGCAGAGAGACAGAAGAGTCTTCCACCTCCAAGGAGGAAATACAGGGGTTCCCAAAAAGGCCAAGTCCACACAGAGGTCTCATGGGTTCTATCTTGATTGACATGCCAGATTCCATCCCTTCACTCATAATCTTCTCGACACTAGATTATGCTACTACCATAGGTACTAAGGAAGAGGGCAGCTCAAAGTCAACCAGTCAACACTCAGGAAGAAAGGCCTGCTTGTTTGCTGTCATAGGAATTGCAGCCTAGAAAACCCCATGGATTACCCAAGCCCCAAAATGCTCAAACCAAACCACGGAGCTCAGTTCTTTTCCATAACAAGTGAGGACTGTAAGTCAACTCACCAGCAGTATTTTCTATAGAATTATATGCACAAATCTTCAGTGAGAAATGTGGAAAGGTAATTAACACAAGAGTAATTGTCTTTACATGTTTACAGTGTGATTTGTTTGCTTAACCAGAGATATATCTAAAGTCACTAAAATGCTAGGAAGGGATATCAAGATTTAAATCAAACAGCTTTGAAAGTGTTCCAAAATATAAAATTGATTTAGGCAGAAGGTGACTTAGTTTTGCCAGTTTGTAAAATAGTAGATGTCTTTTTCTTCATCATATTCTTTAAATTAGAAATAATTTAAAATACATATTTGTTACTACAACATATCTCCAGCACTTATATATTACCACATTTACTTATACTTATGGTTGCAACATTCAAAACCAAATCAAATCAAACCAGTTGCCATGGAGTGGATTCTAAGGCATGCCAACTCCTTGTGTGTCACAGTAAAGCTGTGCTCCATGGGGTGCCTGATGGGTGATTACTCAGAAGTGGATCAGTAATCTTTCTTTCAGGTAGACCTGATCCACCCACATTCTGGGTAGCAGCTGAGCACACTAACTATTTGTACTGCCCAGAGGCTCCTGCAGTATACCATGTCGGTCACGCTACATGGAAGCCTCCAGCAGTACCATGGTGAACTGGATACTTGTTCGTTGTGAGTTGGCTATTGAGTTGCTTTCACTTCACAGTCATGTGCTAATACTTAAATATATGCTAGCTCAACACTATCCAATCAGTCCTACGTAAGAGGACAAAATGAAATAATATAACAGCTAAATAATGGCTATGGTTAGTTTCACTCCTATCATGGGTGGATTTTTGTTCTTCTTTCTTCAATATGTATATTCTAAAAAGACAACTTATTATAGTGAGATCACTGATCTGGTCTCCATCATTTTTGGTTTGCTTTCCAGAACACCATATAAATGGAAATGGAACACCATATAATGCATGAAATTTTGAAACTGGCTTCTTTCGCTTAGTGAAAGAACCCTGTGTTGGTATAAATCAATAGTTCATCTGGTTTTATTATTGAATACTTCTTTATTGTATGGGTTTCCAACCTCTTTATCATTTGCCTGCTGGAGAAAATTTGGGTTGCTTCTAGTTTTTCATGATTATAAGAAGAAATGCTATGAACATTCATGTACAAATTTTTGCATGAAGATAAATTTCATTTATCTTGGGAAAATAACGAGGCATGGGGTCCCTGGATCCCATGGATTATGAGTGTCGAGTCAGAGTTCCACTGGTTGCTCTGCACACTTGTCAGCACTATTATTGGTTTCTTCTTTTGATTGTTGAGGCTCTTTTGTTTTCCCACATAGAAAGTCAACAAAACAAGGTTAGCAACCTTCCTTTTATTCTCATAAAAGAGTAGGGATTTATTTCTTGGCCAAAATAAAATAGTCTTCTGATTGGAGGGCATACTGTAAAGGGATGTGGGATCCCACAGTCAAATGGGTCCTGAGGAGCAGCGTGTGCAATTAAGGAAGAAAAAGACAACAGGCTGTGAGGCAACAGGGGCTCACCTCCTCTGATATTGGAATCAAGAGGAAGAGAGGGCAAATATATTTCCCAACAGGGTTTTATACATATAGTCATGAGGCTTGCAAGCCTCCAACAGGTACATACCAAATAGAATGGGCAGCGCCTTTCTGGCACATGGATGTCCCCTGAGCTCACCAGGGGAACACCCTCTGATGAGTACGAAAAGCATCAAAGGGAAGCACTGACTAATCCTTGACTTGAGTAGGAAGGATAAAAGAATCCGATTGCTTTTAAGGACAGATCTTCTCCATAGTGAGCAGCTAGGTGCTTGAAGGAGATGTCGCTATAGGAGACTTCTCATGGAGGGCTATGGTGAGAAAGGACAGATCTTCTCCATAGTGAGCAGCTAGGTGCTTGAAGGAGATGTCGCTATAGCAGACTTCTCATGGAGGGCTATGGTGAGAAAGGACAGATCTTCTCCATAGTGAGCAGCTAGGTGCTTGAAGGAGATGTCGTTATAGCAGACTTCTCATGGAGGGCTATGGTGAGAAAGGACAGATCTTCTCCATAGTGAGCAGCTAGGTGCTTGAAGGAGATGTTGTTATAGCAGACTTCTCATGGAAGGCTATGGTGAGAAAGGACAGATCTTCTCCATAGTGAGCAGCTAGGTGCTTGAAGGAGATGTCGTTATAGTAGACTTCTCATGGAGGGCTATGGTGAGAATATCTTCCTGACTGGAGAATCTGTATTAGGTTGTATCTTTATCTCAGAACTATGGAAGTCTTTTTCTACTAGAGTTTTCTTCTGCTAGGGCTGGTCTGCCAAACCCTGTGGTTGCGAGTATAGAGATTAGACCACATACACTCCATTCCCGATCCTCAATTTTCCACACAGTGAAAACCAGTTAAAGCTCACTTTTCTTCTCCATTTCAATCCCCAGAAGACCTATATAATTAGAAGAGCTTTACTTGGGGAATGTGAACAGTTCACTGGAGAAGATTATGGGGCTCCATCAGTAAAGTATCAGCTGGATGCCCAAGTGGTGAAGAACACAATGGCTAAGTCACATCCATGAAGCTCAGAATTTCCAATACACTTGTGCTCTTTTCCCACCCTTAAATATGAGCACAGAACAAAAGATTTTCAGCCACCTGAGTATAAGCTCTACTGTAAAAGAGACAACAAACAGAAAATAAGAAACAGAATAAACCCCCTCCTTGATTTTTTTTAATGTAGGAGAAACATTTTTAAATGAGTCAGTTATAAAAGAAATCTGAGTTGATATCACACCCAAGCCAAAATGGAAATAAAAAATGTACCCCGAGAACACATAAAAATATGTACTTGGACATTAAAAATAAGCCAAGAGAAATGAAAATGTCACTGGAAATTTCGAAAAATGGAGAAGATCTCCAAAGAAAAGACCAGAGAAAACTATAGAAAATAAAGTAGGGAAAAACCAAGAGGTTTAAGAGCAGAGCTCTGAATTGAGAAATATGAGAAAAACGGATGAATTAAAATCTTCAGTAAAAATAAAGGTCACCCAGAGCCGTAAGGTGTCAATTCCAAAATAAAGGAGTCTACAAAGTACCCGTGGTGAAAAAAAACAATGAAGCGTACCATGATGACATTCAGCACCCAAAAAAAACCCTACATGGCACACAGTGTGAAAATATAAGCCACACACAAAGGATCAACATCCAACAACACTAAAAACCACAAAACTGTGGTTCATCTTTCAACCTCCCCCCACCAACTTTTATAGTTGGCTCCAATTAAAAATTACATAATCTGCTAAACTAGTAACCAAATACAAAAGATAAATAGACATTTTACCTTAACCCGGCCTACTCCCACTGAATGGATTCGGATTCACACACATGTATCATACACACACACACACACACATATATAAATACATAAATAGACATGGGACATACATGTGATCTATATCACATATGGAAATACCAGATGTGCTCCATAAGAGAGAAAACCGAAAAAGAAACTAGGGGTGCATGCAGTCCACAATGAGTCTTACTTAAAAGTAAGGTAAAGGAAATGTCCTACTTAATTACAGAGGGAGAAGGCAGGATGACAGAAAGGAATGTGATTTACAGAATAACCAGACCTAGAGAAGGTTCCAGTACACAGATTTTAAGATTGCCCACAGCCATCAAGTTGATTCCGACTCAGATTTCAAACCTCCTGGATGGAACAGAACTGCTCCTCACGAGTTTTCCAGACTGCAAATCCTTACAAAGGCAAACAGGCTTACTCCCTTCCATGAAGCTATTGGTGGGTTTGAACCTCTAACCTTCACATTAGTTGCTCAATAGGTAATCCATTATGCAACCTGGGCTCCATTATCTTAGTATTAATATATACTATTATAATATTATCATTATAATATTATAATACAATGTTCAATGTATTTTCATGTAATTAATTATAAGTAGAGAACATTTAGATAAGTGTGGAGGGTTCACGGTTAAATCAGTAACAAATGCATGGAAAATTAAGACATTTAAAAAAATTAAATACATTAAAAAATGGAAGTTATTATGAGCCCAGTAGTGGTCATGAGTTGGAAAAATGGAAGTTTTTAATATCAGGGAAATTATTAACTTCAGGGAAGACAAAAAGAATAGTAAATTTTAGGGCTGAGCCCTGGAGGCGTAGTGGTTGTGCACAGGACTGAGGCCCAGTGTTAAAGAAGAAAGTGAATAATTCCACCAGTGACTCTGGCCAGGAATTGATCAAACATGCCATGAAGATGCATTGATAATTATTGGAGATTAGAATGTGAAAGTTGAAAAGAAAGAGGAAAGAACAGTAAAAATATGAAAGTTGGCAATAAAATCAAAAACAAGCTATTGCATGATAGAATTTTGCAAGACCAATAACTTGTTCATAGTACAGACACAAAAGGTGACTATACAGACGGACTTTTCCATATAGATTACACAGAAATCAGACTGTATCTGTGGGAAAGGACACTGGGGAAGCTCAAAATAAGCAGCTAAAACCAGGTTAGGGGCTGACTGTGGAACAGACCTTCAATTGCTCATATGTAAGGTTCAAGATAAAGCTGAAGAAAATCAAAACAAGTCCAAGAGAACCGAACTACAACCATGAGTCTATCCCAGCCGAATTTTGAGAACTCAAGAACAGGTTTGACACACTGAACACTTCCGACAGAAGACTTGATGAGCTGTGGAAGGACAGCAAGGCCATCATTCACGAAGAAAGCAAAAGGTTATTAAAGAGACAGAAAAGATTAAAAAGATCAAACTGGATGCCAGAAGAGACTCTGAAACTTGCTCTTAATAACAGAGAGGTATGGGAAATGAAAGAAAGGATGGAGTCAGGAGCTAAATAGATGATTTCAAAGGGGTGCAATGGGCTAAGCTTAGGAATTGTGAGGATACCAAAGGACCAGGCAGTGTTTCATTCTGTTGGGCAAAGGTTTGCTATGGGTTGGAACTGACTGGATGGCACCAGCAACCACAACAACAACAACAAAAGTTTCAAGAACAACAGATACATCACTACACAAGCAGAGTTCAAAAGAAAAGAATCCTGAAGTAGAAATGAGAGCACCTGAACTTTAATTCTACGCAGTAATTCCATGACCTAGAGGGTGGGGGGAGCACTTTCTAAAATTCTGAAAATGAAGGTTTTAAAAATTGTGGTACATATCTTTCAGCCTATACAGAACAAGTGAGATATGTGCAAAATATTGCAAACCATAAAGAGTTACATATAAATAAATGACGATGTCCCCCTCCTTGCTAGCCACTGTTCTTTTGAATAGATTTTCTTATGAGTTCAGTATTACAGAAAATCTTTACTTTTTTAAACCAACCCTTAATTGATACTACAGTTTAAACTATGCAAAGAAAAGCCTGAGGCTATAAACTTCTGTGGTTAAATCTTTGTATTTCAAGTCAGAAGCACTTCTCGGAGCTTGCTGATCTTCCTGGTTCTTCAAAGGTCCGTGAGAATTTGGCATCAAAAGCCTTCAGTCCTGCCCAAAGCCTCCCCTTTTCTCATTACAAGAGGAGAAAAAGCAACCTTACTATTTAAAAAAAAAAAAAAAAACAACACCCTTCCTAAATCCTATTCCACGTCTACTTCAGCTATAACCCCTCTCCTCCTACTCCAGGACCAAAAGAAAGAGTATCTTTTCTATCTGTTCCTCTAGGCAAAATTTTCCTTGACTTTCTAACTACATTATATATTAGAGTGTAAAACCCTGCAATTTTACAAAACCTCCTTTCACCAAGAAGATAGCTCCAATCCCTTGTTCCTGTCCTTAGTGGTTAACTTCTCATCAGTACTTAGTGATGAGAAATGTATATTGAAATGTTATAATAACCAGTTCTCACTGGATTAAACCAGCTATTTGGCTATTTTCTGAGAACAAAGTTTTAAAAAATTCTAGTGCACACAAATATAAATATACTGATTTTAAAAGAGGTCAAAGTTTCAGAATTGGTTAACAGAGAAGTCTTATATTTTTAGCAAAGTTATAGGGAGTGGATTGAGTCCCTGCCTAAAAAAATAAAAAACAGTCCCAATAGATGAAACAAACATACATTGGACATTAGGCGACCCAGCACAGCAATCACTGTGACATGGAAAACAAATCAGGGGACTCCACGACTATCCCAACTCACTCTCTAGAGAAAGATTCTTGGAAAGGTCACAGGAAGAGGGAATCCTGAAACATCCCCACAGTATTCTTGAAAGGAAGAGGAGGGGATGACAGCCTTCCTAAGTCAAGGCAGTCCCAGCTTACAAAATGCCACCTTCGAGGTTCAACTGCGTGGTGATCAACGGAATTAAGACTAAGCCACTCCAAAAAGTTAGGAGGAACTGTGACCAGCGATCACACAAAGCCAGAAAGAGGCAGGGACTTTAAGAAGTTCATGTAAAAAAGTGTGAAAATCTGACCTCTTTGGCTTCCCTATTACCACAAGGCAGATGTCAGACATATCTCCACGCCCCATCCTTCTTTTACTCTATATTCTGACACCACATGTATTTCCTACCACACTACACTTTTCTACGGAGTGCACTAACTGTTGCAATGGTCACACAGAACTCAGAGAAATCCCAGGATTAAGGGAATTTCTTGGGGAAGTGATCACAGGCCAGGATGAATGGTTTACGTGGAGGTATGGTTGTCTTTCAGCCTTCCATACCCCCAAGCACACATAGGGTGGTGAATGATGCTGTCACTGAGTATTGACGAGTGAGGTCTGACTCCTAGGCACCGCATGGACAATACAACGAATCACTGCCTGGTCCTGTACCGTCCTCACAAATGTGTCACTCCATCTCGTGAAGAATCTTCCCTTAATGCTGTCCCTTGGCACTGGACAGAACTCCCTCCAAATGAGGAAGGTAGCCACAGATATAGAGGCTTGGATTTATAATACATCACAAAAGGAATTATGGCTCGAAGACCATATTAAGTAATTGAATCCTTGTACATCTACAAAGACAGTAAACTGTTTCCACAAACTTTTTGAAGTTTTCTAGTATGTCTACTGTGGACAAGTAACATTAAACTTTTTTGAGGGGAAAAAAAGAATTTTTAAAGAAATGGCCCAAATTTTCACAAATGTCATGAACAAAATAAACACAGTTATATGAAAAGCTCCAAAAACTTGCAACGTGAGAGCACCTCATAATCAAATTACTTAAAAACAGGAATAAAAATAAAAATTTTAAAGAAACCAGATATATGGATACTAGAAAAACCCAGATAGGCTAATTAACCACAAAGTCCCAAGGATATCCTACTCTCTGTAATCACTGAATCAGACAGAGAGTGAACTAGCACGACAGAACTCTCCCATGACAGTATTCACCCAATGTACCACAGTGGATACCACAAAACACCACCAAAGTCCACAAAGCATGCCTCCTATTCCCCAGCAGGATCCATAATGTCAATGACTGTGCCATGGAGAATGGACTTCCATCCAGGCCATGCCTTGCAGTTATTTACAATGACCATCTAACAGTAAGTTCTGATGGATGCCATGGCATGCTTGAACCTTGAAAATATTATGCCACGACCACAAAAGAACAAATGTTTTAATAATATCATGTATATGAAAGATGTACATTTGACACATAACCATACACCCCTCTACATGGGGAAGTACCACAGAAAACCTGGAGGAAGGGAGATAGCGATCGGTGTGAAAGATGAAAATGCTAACAATGTACAATCTATCAGGGGGTTAGGAAGGGGGCATAAAAAAGGAGCTGATACAAAGGGCTCAACAGAAGGTAAATGTCTAGAAAAGAATGAGGGTGACATGTATACACTTGCCTGATTCAACTGATGAATGCATTGTGATCAGAGTTATACAAGCCCTCAATAAAATGATTTATAAAAATTTAAAAAAGTTGTAGAACAGGCGCATACCTACAGAGAAACGGTTATTAGGGAGGAACTATGGGGAGAGGAAGAGGAGAGTTATGGCTGCAGGGGTATTCGGTTTCTGTTGGAGAGCTTTAAGAATCTTTTTTGGAAATAGTGATGATTGCATAACACTGTGAATGTACTGAACACTTGAAATGGTTAAAATGGAAACATTCATACACACACATACACACACAATCCGTACAAAGTAGGAAGCTAAGAAAAACAAGGGCGGGCCTAACCCAGGGGTTCCCAACCTTCCTAATGCCACGACCCTTTAATTCAGTTTCTCAAGTTATGCCCCCACTCCAAAACTATAAAATTATTTTCTTTGCTACTCCACAATCGGGTGACCCCTATGAAAAGGTCATTCGTCCCCCAAAGGGTTCGCAACCCACAGGTGGAGAACCGCTGGCCTAACCTATCACATGTTTCATGGTAACTAAGAGACCAGAGAGTAGGCTTTTCCTAAACAAGCAGTCCTGAGTTAAGAAAGCACCACTTAAGGGCAACTACTTGCCCTGTGATGTTATGCAATGTCCTCCATTTTAAAAAATCATTTTACTGGGGGAGACGCTTACAAATCTTTTTAACATTCTTTCATTCCATGGTATTAAGCACACTTGTGCCATCACATTAAGCACACATATGTTGCCATCAAAATTTCCAAAACAATGTTTTTCTACTTGAGCCCTTGGTATCATTACCTTCCCCCCCCCCCTTAGCCTTCCATTCTCTTGAAATTTTGATATTATTGTTCTTTCATTTTTTATACTGTCTGTTAGTCTCCCTTCACCCACCTTTCTGTTATTTATCCCCTTGTTGGTGTTCTCCCTTTCTCCCCTTCCCCTCCCCTCCTTCACTTATGATTTCACTACTCCCACAATTGTTCAGCGTTATACCTATCCTGAACTCCATGTGTCAAGGACTCTTATCTGTACCAATGTGTGTACTCTAATCTACCCAGATTTGTAAAGGTAAAAATGAGTCATAGTAGTGGGGGGTGGGAAGCATTCAGGAACTAGAGGAATGTTGTGTGTATTGTCAGTGCTATACTTCTCCTGGTTGAATCATCCCTGGGGCTGTCCAGTTGTCTACAAATGGGCTTTGGGTCTCCACTCCTAGCCTCCTCTTTCCCATGGATCTAGCTGTTTGTTTGCGATCTTCTGCCAACACCTCATGATCACACAGGCTGGTGTGCTTCTTCTACATGGGCTTTGTTGCTTCTCTGCTAGATGGTCGCTTGACTAATTTCAAATCCTTAAGACCCCAGATGCTACTATCTTTTGATAGTAGCGACCCAACGTCCATCTATATAAACATTTAACATATACCTAGATGTATATTGGCCTCTCCCTTTCATTATAAATTAACACATTTATATATATATAGGCCTATAGCTTTACATCTATAAATAGAGGAAAGAAATAGGAGGCAAAAACTATTTCCTTGCACCTTCCTCCTATCCCACTGTCATGTTCACCCTCCATTTGGTTCTCAATAATTCCTCTCGGCTACATTGCACTTGATCAAACCCCACCAGGCATTATATGCCTGCCTCACTATCAATATTAGATCTCTTGTTGTTCCCTTACATATGAGTTTGTTGAGTCTCCACTGGCCCTTCCCGATCCCACCTCTCCAATGTCCCCATGGAACCACCAGTCCCGTTGTTTTCTTCTCGCAATTGTTCATCCTGCTATCCCATATAGACAGACATAGGCAATGTCCTCCTTTTAAAATGATTGAACCAACTCCTAAGCCCACAACACCCTCCCCCCACCAAAAAAAAAAACCCACAATAAACTCACGGGGCTCAAGCTAATTCTGCTCACAGTGACCATGTAGAACAGAGTAGTACTATCCCTTACGGTTTCCAAGACTGCAAATCTTCACAGAACAGACACCCCATCATTCTCCTATGAAGTTGCTGATAGGTTCAAACCTCCAGCCTTTGGGTTGGCAGCGCCCCGCTTGGGTGGCAATCACCGAGCCACCAAGGATCCCTTATTTTTGTCTTAGTGAGACTCACATGCACCTAATCCAATTCACTGCATAGTTCACTTCAAAACACAAAAGGGAATTTTGTTTATAGGGACTGATTGCCCATCAAAGTTGACTATGATCTTTGATATTCTTCCTCTCTCTTATCTTTGAGTGCTCTTCATTAAATTCATTTCATGTTACTCCCTGTGAGAACACTGCATTCAAGAAGTATTTCATAATTTGAGAGTTAAGGATATTTTAAAATAAAATGTACTCTTCTATCCTTGTATTCAATTTTTCCAATCTTCAATCAACCCCCAATTTAGACCTGAAGTTTCCACATGCAGAGCAGCTGCAGGATGAGCCGCTTAGTCTTTGAGACAGCAGTCTCTGGCACATTACCAGCAAGTCCCCCATACCCTCTCTGCTTAAGAACTCTGTGAGCTACTGAATAACAATTTCCACAATGAATGAAATATGCTTATAAAAAGAAGTCAGGAAATTGGGGGGGGGGATACTTGTGCTTGAAGCACAATATATTTTACTGCTAACACTTCCTATCTGCCTATTCTTTATTAGAAGACAATATTCAAGAATTAAAGCGTGACAAGGTACCTGGGGGTGTTGTGGGTTAAGTGTGGGGCTGATAACATCAAGTCAGTGGCTCACACCTACTAGACACTGCACAGAAGCAAGATGAGGCTCCCTGTTCCCGCGAAGATCTGACATTTCCCCCAGAGAATGCAGGACAGATAAACCCCTGGGGACCAACAATGAGAGTAGTGAGAGCAGGAGGGCAAGAGGAAGGTGAGGGAAAAGGGGAGACAGATCACAATGACCTACATAAAACCCCCTCCCAGGGGGACAGGGAGACATCGCTCAGTGTAAGACATGAAAGGTAACTATAAATTATCAAAGGTTCATGAGGGAAGCATGGGTGGGGCGGGTAATGAAAACTGATGCCAAGGGCTCAAGTAGAAAGAAAATATTTTGAAAATGATGATGGCAACATATGTACAAATCTGCTCGACACAATAGATGTATGTATGGACTGTGATAAGAGATGTACAAGCTCACAATGATTAAAAAAATTATCATCTCTAAAACTCTATATATGGTTGTTAGATTCAGAACTAAGTCAATGACTGGGGGTCTGGGGAATTTTTTAGAATGCATGGTTAACCAATTATGTAATGAAAGATACGAAGTACTAGAATATTACTAAGAATACTATTTAAAGGGCTGAACCCCAGTGGCGTAAGTGGTTGAGTGTAGGACTGCGGTCCGCGGGCTTGGCGGTTCAAATCCAGCAGCGGCTCTCAGGAGCAGTACTGGGTAGCGCCCATGACCACCAGAGGCAGTGATGCCCAAAAAACAAACAAACAACAACAAAAAAAGAATAGTATTTAAAATTTTCACCTAAAATACTTTTTTTGCTGCTTAGTAAAAAGAATCCTTATGGAACAAACAATTTGGGGCTAAACTTTCAAATGGATTAAAATAACTATAATCTTGGAAGCATTCTAATGATAAAATATAAGTGTGATAGTTTATATGGAGTGGAATATTTCTCATTTATAAGTCCTAAACTAGTCTTCCAATGATTTCATGATATAATTTTTTGGCATCACTGCCCTCTGGTGGTGGGAGTAGGAGGCCCAGACTTTGCTCCTGTGGAGCCTCTGCTGGAATTGAACCTCCATCCCAGTGGACCACAGTCCCGCGCACAACCACTACGCCACCGGGGCTCAGCCTGATTTCACAATATTTTATGTGAGTAGATGACACACTAAAACTTGACCACAAATTAGACAATTGGACATCTGACAGAAGGGTCAGAAGGAAGAGATGAGCTAGTCGGGGTGCAGTAGACAGTAATAAAACACACACCATTCCCTCTAGTTCTTTAATGCTTCCTCCCCACCACTATCATGGTCCCAATTCTATTTTACAAATCTGGCTAGACTGGAGCATGCATGTACATTAGTACAAAAAAGAGAGCTCTTGATGTGCAGAACCCAGGAAAGATTAAACCCCTCAGGACCCATCTTTAGATTAGTGCTACCATGAGGATAGAGGACAGGTGTGAGGAAAAGGAGAATGTATCAAAATGATCAACCACCCACACACCCCTTCCTCACCAGGGGGACCAACAACAGAAACGTGGGTGAAGGGAAACAGTAGATGGTATAAAATATGAAAATAAAAATAATTTATAAATTATCACGAAGGTGGAGGATTGAAGGGGAAAAAAGAGGAGCTGATACCAAGGCCTCAAATAGAAAGAAAATGTTTTGGAAATGATGACGGCAACATATGTACAAATGTGCTTGATACAATTAATGTGTGGGTTGCTATAAGAGCTGTAAGAGACCCCAATAAATAATTTATTTAAAAAAATTTTAATTTGATCACACCATATACATTATGCACAAATGCATATATTTTTCTCATTAAAAAGGGTTATAAAAATATGCTACGCTTTTCATATTATTTGATAATTTCTTAGGTAGCTTTAAAAAAGGTTTTATCCTGCTATGAACATTCATGTACAGTTGTTTTGTATGTGTGAATATATCTCTTTATTTCTCATGAGAAATAAAGGAATGAAACTGCTGGTCACATGATAATTCTCTGTATATGCCCTTTTGAGGTGCAGCCACGCTGTTTTCCAAAGTGGCAGCACCATTTCACATTCCTATCGGCTACGCACAGAGCTCCTTCGAGACTGCCAAGTAGGCAGATACCAGCTGCAAGTTTGCGAGTCTACAAGGCACTCTCCCTTTCACCAGCTGGTTCCCTTTCTCCAGCATTCAGTATTTCACAGCAGTTACTCACAGGATTCACAGAGAATACTATACTTATGATTATAGATGTATTATAGCAGAAGGCGACAAATCAGGATCATCAGGAGGACTGCGAGGACCCCAGGGGAGAGCTTTTACTAGTGCATCACTTTCCCTGCTCACCAAAAGGCACTCAGAGCTTTTGTGTTCTGGGCTTTATTGGCCAGTCCTGCATGATAGGCTAAATCAAGCCTGCTGAGGCTAGTTGGCACTGGCCAGTAAGCAGTTTCTGTCTGCCAGCACATATCCTAAGATGTGACAGAAAATTCTATACCAGCGGGGGACAAAAGCCACCCGACTCTGTTGTTAGCTCCAGTCTAGTCAGTTATGACTCATGAAACTCCCAGAGTAGAACTGCTACAGAGAGTTCTCTTGGCTTTAATTTTTAATGGAAGCAGATTGTCACACCTTTTCTTCGGATACACGGCTAGTGGGTTTGAACCACTAACCATTAGGTTAGCAGTCAAGCATAAATGACTTGCACCTCCTACAAATGTTCGCCTTATTTTAGGTAAAGCTAAATTCTTTACCACACAGTCAAGTTTTCATATATATATTTTTTCATTTCAAGTTTTCTTGCAACCGATGGTAAGAACCCTACAACTAATAGAAGGGCTAAAAAGAAACAATCAAACAAACAAACAAAATTCGGTTTACCTAATGAGATACCTAGAATCAGCAAATGAAAGCAGACTGAATCATTGAAACTCAGCAAAAGGCATCAAGATTCAGTGTGTTGTTAACAGACCATTTTTCGTTTTAAAGCTTAAAGAGGTTTGGACATATTAACTAGTGGGTTATAGTAACCTTTACTCTTACTTATGTGTCATTTCTGCCTAGGAGTACAAATATTGGTGCCTGGGACTGTACACAATATAGTCCTTTGTTTAGGAGCCCTGGTGACATAGTGGTTATGCATTGGGCTGGGCTCCACAAGGTCCACAGTTTGAAACCTTCAGTTGCTCTTTCTCTGTGAGAGAAAGGCTGGACTTCTTGCTCCTATAAACAGCTGCCGTTTTGGAAACTCACAGAGGCAGTTCTAGCTGCCCTGTGCTATAAAGTCACTATAAGAGATGGCAGTGAATTTGTTGGTTAGGTTTTTAACTGGACAATTTAATAGTCACTATGTGACAAGTACTCTTCTCTAGTTTCAGTTTAAGGTCTCACTGTTGAGACATAAGAAATAGGGACTAGCGATCTTAACTTGCAGAGCTATACCATATCAAAATCAAGCATCCCATGCATGTGTTAAATGCAGTTACTTTTACTGCTTTAATAAATTACCTTCATCTACTGCTTTCCATATAAAACATTTTGTTTATGTTTTTCCATCTGCTGCAAAATTTCCTGCATTCTATGTCCCCTTAGAGTTGGTATTTTATCTGGGTAAAGCAAGTGGTTAATCCTGGACTACTTTCTTCAAGGGGAGCAGTGTGCATCCTCTGAGATGCCTCTGACCTGGCAATCTATTTCACGAAAGGTAATGCATGCCTTAAACACCCTTTGGAGCCATGAGTCTGAATCAACTCCGTACTAATTGAAAATAACTGTCCTGGGCTGAGCCCCGGTGGCGTAGTGGTTGTGCGCGGGACTGCAGCCTACTGGGACGGAGGTTCAATTCCAGCAGTGGGGCTGGGCCTCCCACTCCCACCACCGGAGAGCAGTGATGCCCAAAAAAATAAATAAATAAATAAATAAATAAAATAACTGTCCTTTACATGAAGTTTAAGGAGGGAGGAGAAATAATGGTGCATATTCCACCCATTATGTAACGCTGATAGGGATGTCGAATATAACCAAAAGATGGGCGGTTCAAACCCATCAGCCACTCTGCAGGAGAAAGATGAGGCTATCTCACCCAATAAAGATTTATAGACTTAGAAACCCTAATAGGACTGCTATGAGTCAATGTCAACTTGATGGTCAGAGGTTGGGTTCGGGGCTTTAGTCAATCCTTTACATATAAGTAGGAATGCCACGGCTACATTTTGTTCAAATCAAAATTCTAACTAATCCCTGTAACCCAAGCGGCCTAATACAACTTTATATTTCAAACTTCTGTTCAAATGCTAAAAACACTTAACATCTTGTGTTCTGTTACAAATTGCAAATTATTTAGTTATCTATCTATCTTCTAAATTTTCATGGCATATTATGTGTATCTATTCTGGCATTTAATTTAGACCATATGTGCTAAATTTTAATGACTAATGCTTCAAAATCTCTCCCACTGCCCAAAGTTACCCACTTCACTAGATTATTTTAATTCTATCAATTATGAATATATCTCATAAGATAAGTGAACTTTTAAAATAGAAATCATCTTTAAAATGATATGCCTTCCAGTATATATTAAAAGGACTCCATGAACTGAGCAAATGTGACTTCTGATAGCTAACAAAAAAGTGATTTTCACATTTAAAGGACTAGGTATCTGGGGCTATAAAGAAAAAGCAGGGGGCTGAGCCCCGGTGGCGTAGTGGTTGTGCGCGGGACTGCGGCCCACTGGGATGGAGGTTCAATTCCAGCAGTGGGGCTGGGCCTCCTACTCCCACCACCGGAGAGCAGTGATGCCCACAAAAAAAAAAAAGAAAGAAAAAGCAGGATATGGAGAGAAATGCTATAAATAACCTGCAGGTATTATAAATAAAACTCAAATACTTTAATATATGCACTCAAGGTAAACATCAGTTCAATGGCATTTTAACAATGTTCTATCTCTATTTTTATACTCATGCCTCAAGTTGCATGTTCTCTTCTAGAAATATGCCCTTAGCTGATGTTTAGATCAATTTCATCTACATAAAAATATCTATAAGGAAAGAGAGAATTGCAGAATGCAATTTGTCAATAGTAGACAAAAAAGGGATAATTTAGGGTTATAGACCATTTGGGTAGATGGTAGACTCAATAATATGGTATGACAAAAATGCCACAGGGAGTAAAAGTGATGTGAAATTTTCAAAGTTGGAAAGAAAAACACCAGAAAAAGAAAACAGGTCCCAAACACAAAGTTTGAAAACCATCAGAATAAAACAATTGACCCTGCCTCATTCTACCTCTTTGGTTCTTTTACATAAATATGCAGTATCAAGAAAATGTATATGCTGTAAGCAAGTTGTTAAATATTGAAATAGAAAAAAATGTTACATATGAAAAATATATGTTTATCTAAGTATATGTGTGTTACAGATACATACACTTGCAAAAGTAAGTCAAAGGGTAATGTTAAAAAATTATTTCTATCCCTTCTCCAAGGAATTCTTCACTCTTAGATTAATCATTGGATGATTCTAATTATGTTTCTTTTAAATATTCTTTGAGTTAGAGGAACAGAAAGAAAACTGAGGGGGGAAGACTCAGACTGTAGAGTGGATGGGACAAGGCTTCTAAATGAAATTCTTGAACAAACAACCCTCCTATGAAGAACGATGAGGTGTGCTGTCATCATGGAAAAATAGTCCTGAATGCAACTTTCCTCACCTCTCTTTCGCCAATGCAGTATTCCATTTTGTTTAAAATTCCCTTAGAAGGCCCTATGACTGTCCTGTGTCTTTGAAGAAAATCTATCAAGATGCTTTGTTGAGGAAAGAACAGCCACCTTAACTTTCTCAGCGGATCTCTCCTCCTTGAACTTAACAAGCCCAGCCAACCTCCAAGGAAGCTACTATTCTGTTTTCTGTTGTAGTTGTTTTGTTTTCTTGTTTAATCTATGAAATCGAGCTTTTCCTTATATTTATTTTTTTTCAAACCGGTTTATTAGGACATGATCCAGACATCATACCACTCAATAGTTCAGTGAAAGTCTCTGCTTTGATAAGACTTTTTTTAAGGCACTCTAACAAGATTTAGACGAGTGCAGTACTGAGTTATGCAAGAACTAGTCTGTAACCATTAAAGGCAGAATGAAGCTCATACACATTTTCTATGGTAATGAAAGCATGGATGTATGATTTAAACCCCCAGCCACATACAATGGGACAAGAAAAGTTTATGAAAAAAATATTATCTTTTAGTTCCATTTCCCCATGAACTTTTTGTAGCCCCCTTGGATACAAACACAAACTCACTGATAGGGAGTTGATTCAGACTTATAGAGGTCCTATAGGACAGTAACTCTTTACAGTAATGGGAAGCCTTATCTTTCACTTGTAGAGCAGCTGGTGGTTTTGAACTGCTGATCTTGTGGGTAGCAGCCCAATGAGTAACCACTGTACCACCAGGGCTCCTTGTTGGGTTACTAACCCTAGGGTTCACCATTCAAGACTACCAGGCGTTCTCTAGGAGAAAGATGAGGCTTTATACTAATATAAGGATGTACAACCTCAGAAACCCACAGGGGCAGTTCTACCCTGTCCTATAGTATTGATGTGAGTTGAAATTAACTCAATGGCAGGGAGTATATCTCTACTGAGATATTACAAGAGGGTATGTTAGAATTCTCAAATTTAACTTAAAAAAATCCTCTGACTATATAAATTCAATGTAATCCTGATACAAATTTGAACATCATTTTTCAAAGAAATGGAAAAACTGAATACCAACTTCATATGGAAAGGGAAGAAGCCCAGAATTTGCAACGTACTTCTCAAGAAGAAGAAAGGGGTGGGCTTCAATTACCTGACTTTAAAATGTAATATACAGCCACTGTTGTCAAAACAGCATGATTCTGGTATAATGACAGATAATCGGACCAATGGAAAAGAACAAAAAATACAGAAATAAAACAGCAGCATATATAAAATTGATCTTTGACAAAGGGCAAAAAAATATCAAATGGAAAGCAGATGTCCCTTTCAACAAATGGTGCTAAAAAACTGGATATCAGCCTGCAGAAGACTGAAACAAGCCCCTCTACTGCATTCCACACCAAGAATAAATTCAAGTTGGATTGCAAACCTCAAAGTAAAACCCAAAACTATCATGATCCTCAATAAGAAAATTGGGATAAAGTTAAGTACCTTAACACACAGTATACATAGCCTATCAAACATAAGGAAGGATACATACCAAGAGGAAGATAAAAACAGACAACTGGGACCTCCTAATGATAAAACACTTGTGTATACCAAAAGACTTCATAAGAGAGTCGACTGACGGGAAAAAGATATTTAGTGATGACATAACAGACAAAGGGCATAGTACTAAAAACCAAAGAATCTTAAAAATTTACAACAAGAAAAAAAGGAGGGCTGAGCTCCGGTGGCGCAATGGTTGAGCGCAGGACTGCGGCCTATAGGGCTGGCAGTTCAAATCCAACAGCAGCTCTCCAGGAGCAAGGTTGGACCTCCTACTCCCACCAGGGGAGTGATGCCCAGCAAAAAAAAAAAAAAAACATTTAGGGCTAAGCCCCGGTGGCGTAAGTGGTTAAGTGTGGGATTGCGGCCTGCGGACTTGGTGGTTCAAATCCAGTGGCAGCTCTCAGGAGCAGCGCTGGGCAGCTCCCACGACTACCAGGGGGCAGTGATGCCCCTGCCCCCAAAAAATTTTAAAAGCAAAGGAATAGCCCATTGAGAAGGTAGGCAAAAGACTTGAACAGAAGACTCTCAGAGAAGGAAATCCAAAATGGTCAATATATATATGAGAAAATGTCCCTCATCATTAGCCATTCAGGAAATACATATCAAAACAACTATAAGATAGATACCACCTAACACCCACAAAGATAGCCCAATTCAACAAAAGAAAGCAACAAATGTTGGGGGGGATGTGGTGAGACAGGAACTGTTATTAACTGTTAGTGGTATTGTAGATATGTATAGCCATGGTGGAAAGCAATTTGGTGATACATGAAACAGATGGAAATCGAGCTACCATATGACCTAGCAATTCCACTACTGGGCATATACCCAGAAGAAGAAATAGACCATGGCCACACATCTACTCTCCAATGTTCGTTGCTATACAATTAATCCAAATTGGAAAAAAAAAATTGGAAACAGCCCAAATTTCCCTCAACAGATGAATGGATAAAATGGAATCCCTAAAAAATAATAATGAAAAATATCTCAACTCGTGGAAAGAGTTGGAGGATATTGTGGTGAGTGAAGTTAGCCAAGCACAAAAGGTGAAGTACAATGTGAGTCCACTAAGTTCAAACAGCAGAACAGGCATAAAGGAAAACATACACAACACACAACTCTTGGGATGAGGACCAGACATTCTGGCAAGAGCCAGACCAAACCCAATAGTTTATATCTCGTCAACAACAGATGCAGATAACACTTGTGCTGAAAGGCATCTTTTTCCTTTCTCATGTGCCTTTAAGGCCCACAGAGGCGTGGGGGAAGAATAAGGATGGCAATAGGGGAGTCAGGACACTAACCCATCCGAGGGGAGGGTCTTATTTATATTTCCACAGGAAAGGGAGAGCTAGAGTAGGCCTCATTCGGGTGTGCCAATTCATGAGGATGAGGCTTCTGGTCAGAGCAAGTCATTTCCAGAGATGACTGCGGGGTACCTCAGCTTGAAACATGAAGTCCTCTGCCTACGACAGCCCTGAAGATACAGCTCAGGGAAAGTGGCCAGTCTGACCCACCCACATGGGGGCAAATCAAAAGGGGATGGGGGCAAATCCACAGACCAGTGACATGAGCGAAACCATGAAATCCCTGAAGAATTCCAAATGTAGACTTCTAACTCAAGGGGCAACCTTTGCACCCCATCTGAACTGGTTGTGCATAACTCACCAGTAGACCGCACTGAAAGACTAAAGATGTTACAGGCACCAAACCACTGCCTGACTACGGGAATAGAAACATGGATGTATAGGATGCTTGCCTTTTAGACACAATTGCTGAAGACTAAGGGGCCTATGTGTTGTTAGATAAGCAGGACCAGGGATAGGCAACCTTGAAAGAAGTGGGGAGTGAACTAATGGTTTTTTAACATGTCCTCTCTCTCTTTAACACATGTCCTTTCTCTCTTTCCATGTATTTGAGCTTTTGTTCTTTTAAAAATCTTTATTGCTTTCTAGATTTAGAGCGTTATAAAATATCCAAGAAGATGCTTTGTATGATTTTGACATCTGAGAATATATTGAGCCTTCCTTTGTGAGCTCAAATGGGGTGCATACTAGAGCATGACAGACGAGAAAGGACAGAGGGCGGCGCTGCTGTTGGGTGGTGTGCTCTGCATATGACTATGGGGAAGAGTTGGCTGATTTGGTGATTTAGAGCTTCTGTATCTTTGAGAGATTTTTACTTTTGTGCATCATCAAGAGTGGTGCGTTAAAGCCCCCTACTATTATTGTAAAATCGGTCTTTTCAATTCTGCTAGAATTTGTTTTATTCATTTTTTTTTTGCTTATTTTTTAAAATCATTTTATTGGGGGCTTGTACATCATTTTTCACAATACACAAATAAACATACTGTGCCAAGCACCTTCACATGCCGCTGCTATTATCGTTCTCCAATCATCCGCCTTTTCCCTTGAGCCCCTAGTATCAACTTTTCCATCCCTTCCCCTCTCCCCCTGCTCTCTCCTCCCCACCAACACTCAATACTTTATACATTGTTAGTGTTCTGTCATATCTCACACTGCCTGACTTCTCCCCCAACCCACTCCTTTGATGCCCATCCTTCAAATAGGAGCTTATGTGTAGATCCTTGCAGTTGGTTCCGTCTCTCTACCCCACCTTCTCTCTACCCTTCCAGCATCTCCAAACTAACCATTGGCCCAAAGGGGCTCATCCATCTTGGTTTCCCCATATCTCCAGCTACCCTCTCTACTAGTGTGCCTTCTCCAGTCCATCTGGATTTGTAAGATAGAGTTCGGACTATGATGGTTGGGGGGCAGGAAGGCTTCAGGAACTAAAGGAAACTTGTATGCATCATCACTGCCCAGCTGTACCTTGACTGATCTGTCTGCTCCCTGTGACTCCCCTATAAAGGGGTGTCCAATTACCCACCAGTGGGCCTTAGGTCCCCAACTCTGCTCTCCCCCTCATTCGTAATGATGTGATTCTTGTTCTTTGATGCTCGATACCTGCTTCCTTCGGCCCCTCTTGATCATACATACTGGTGTGCTTCTTCCATGTGGGCTTTGCTGTTTCTGCGCTGAATGGAGACTCGATTATCTTCAAGTCTTTGAGACTCCAGACATTCAATCATTTGGTAGCTGGGCACCATCATTTCTTCTACTCTGTTTGCCTCTGTATCCATTTGTCTTCAGCGATATTGGGAGTCAATTGGTCTATTGATTTTGATTTTTGTTCTTTGATGCCTGATACCTGATTCTTTCAGCACCTCATGATCTTACAGGCAAGTGAGTTTCATTTATGGTGGGTTTTGTTGTTCCTGAGCTAGATGGCTGCTTGTTTGTGCTCAAGCCTTTAAGACCACAGATGCTATATATCTTTTGATAGCTAGGCACCATCAGCTTTCTTCACCACTCTTGCTCATGCTCCCACATGCCCTCAGTGGGCACCTTGGTGATATGTGGTCCCCCCCCACCCCGCCCCGTTTGATGTCTATTGCCTAGATCTTTCACCACCATGTGGCCACGCTGGCTGTTGTGCTTCTTTTGTGTGGGTGTGGTCTCTTCTCAAGTAAATGGTTTATTGTTTATCTTCAGGCTTTCAAGACCCCAGACGATATATCCTTTGATATCTGGGCATCGTCAGCTTTCTTCACCACATTTGCTTGTGCACCCATTTTACTTCAGGGATCGTGTTGGGCCAGTGAGCTTCGAGGAATACTAGATTCATAGAACAAAGTTGCATTGAGGAAGTACCAGGGTAAGAGTCCAAGGTCCACCTGCTACCATATTATTTGGCCTATAGATATGTTCTTAAATTTATTCCCACCTTATAATATAGTTGTATTTATATACGGATATACCTATGTTTAGACCTCTGCAAGTGCCCTTTGACTTCTAGCTCTTTCCTCTATTTCCTTACATCTCCCCCTGTCCCATCATCATGTTCCACCTTCATTGGCATTTCAGTGTTTCCTCACAGATTCATTGTCCTTGCTTAAACCTGACCAGGCCTCCCACACCTTCCTTTCCATCGATTCCAGACAACTTGTTGCTCCCCCTCCCCCATCCATGTGTTTGTCCACACGCCCTTCTCCTCCCCTCTTTCATGCCCCCAGGAATCATTGTTTGCCCAGTCCTTTCTGTTTTATTCATTTTAAGCTCTGCCACCGAGTACATACGTATTCATTATTGCTACATCCTAGTGGCTTGATCCTTTAATCATTATAAAATGTGCTTCTTTGTCTCTTATAATAGATTGAAAAGTAAACTCTATTTATCAGAAATTATTACTGCCACATCTGCTCTTCTTTGGTTGCGGTTAATTTGATTCCCACGCATGCCCCACCCCCATTCTTTGACTTTTAACTTACTTAAGGCTTTATTTCTAAGGTGTGCTCCCTATGGGCAATATATTGAGTCCTGGTTTGTTTTTTAATCCATTCTGATGCTGTAAGTCTACTGCTTGGTGCATTTAAACAATTTGTATTCATTGTGATATCAAAAGATGTATCAACTTCACTGGGCCAGGATTCTTTGTGGCTTGACAGTTAATTCTTAGTAATCTCCATAATGTGACTGAACACACTTTAACTAACTCCATCATGGGATCTGCTTGAGCATCTGTCAGTTGTAAGATTTGGGTAGAATGCAGGCCCCTTACTCAGGTCACAGTCCTGATGAAGCTTCCTCAGGGTGTGGCCTATTTCAGATATAAATCAACTGTGGAGAACTTGTTTGCTTCTTGTTGGGTGTGGATCTTGTACCTGGCTCATAGACTTCTGGATTTTGGGATTTGTGCCAGTGGCCCACCATATTGCCTGCTGACCCTGGGAGCCAGCAGCAGCCTGCCATCTGACCTGTCAACCTTGGATTCATTAGACTGAACAGCCAAAGCCTGACCTGCCATCTTTGAATTCATCTGCCTCTGCATCCACCAGTCTGCAATCTTCCTGATATATATCATTAAATTTGCTTTGAAACACAATGGTATGGGGCTGAGCCCCGGTCACTGGGCTGGCAGTTCAAATCCAACAACAGCTCTCCAGGACCAAGGCTGGGCCTCCTACTCCCACCAGAGGGCAGTGATGCTCCCCCCCCAAAAAAAGAAAAGAAAAACACAATGATATGAATATACTGTTATTGTTTTATGCTTTTCGTGTGGTAGTAATGGTTTGTTTTGTTCTGCTTGGCTTTCTGTACAGAATACTTTCTACTTACAGATTTTCCTTTCATTTCCCTTGCTATTGTTGGTTTTCTGAAGTTTAAAACAGACTTAGGATTTTAATATCATCTTGACTTCCTCTCCAAATGGAGGTCATATACTTATACTAAATGGTTTTACTATTACTTCCTTGTTGGACTTGGTTGTCCAAAGAAGAGGGGAAAAGCTGCCTTGATAAATCAGAAATTGGGCAGCACTTTCTTGCTACCTTTACTTGCTACACTAGCTTGCAAATTATTCTAGCTTATTCTTTAGTATAATGTGAATAGAAGCCTCCTGACAGCGTAATAGAAGGAAAAATATAAATTAACTATTTCTTCATAATGGCCAAAAAGAATGGTGACATAGTAGAAAAGTATTCAAATATTTAAATAATGGTCGTATAGGTCACTGAAACCATTTACATATCCATCTCATTCATCCATTTAATAAATACTTATTGCATAATAATGATGTCTAGGCAACATGCTATCAGACACATCAATGAACAAAACACTTATACTTATAGCAATGAGCAGAGAAGACACATATACCTATACCAACAAATCCTAACCCTCAAGAACACATTAACTCAGGCCTGCTGTGCCAATTAGACTTTTCACTGCACAACTGTGAGTAGACTGCAACATTCATGTAGACTACAGTGAGACTAATGTCTCTTGGAATTGTGACCTCTTTCTAGAAACCTCTTCATCATATACTGTTTCAGGGAGAGAAGGCATGCACTGTGACCAAATTTGATTAGCTCAATAACTGTCATATACCATGATAAACCAGTTTTCTACCATTTCTTGAATTTCTCAAAAGTATTTCAGGATTCTGAAATTTAGAACAAAGAGTATCACTGGTATTACAGTGGTAAAGCAATTAGCTGTTAACTAGAAAGGCAGTGGTTCATACTCTCCAGCTGCTTCACTGGGAAAGAGAGCAATACACTTCTATAAAGATTACAGCCTAGGTAACTATATGAGGTGGTTATGCTCTGTCCTAACCCTATAATGCTGGAATTTTTAATTTCAGGAAATTTTTTTTGTTTTTATGCTTTCATAGTTATCAGTATATATACAACCAAAATATATTAAAATATATAAATACAATTTCAGTATCAGATATGTTTTAATTAAATGTAATTAATTAAATGCTATGAAAATGTCATGCTCATCGTTAAACGGCTATAAGAGCTGCTATGCATTAGAAATGACTCAACAGCAAGGGGTTTAATCTTAACACATTTAAAATTGATGTTGGGACATTTTAAAAGTGTCTTACTTTCTTTATTAGTTTAAGTTGATTTCTAGCACTGATACATAAAATAAATTTGAATTCTTTTGAATAAAGAGTCTCAATGTTAGAGAAGTTCAATGACTTGCTTACAATTACATTGTACACCTGCTACTTGGATGTCTAATAACCTGGAACTCTTGTTTTCTGCTCTGTGGGAGCCAGCCTTCAATAGGAACCCCAATTATCCATGCTTCTAGTGATCAAACCTTCAGAACTCTCAACCTCCAGGATCAAGTTTGATCTATGTGACCCATAGAATATTGCAGGATTGATGATATGCCAAATTGGAGATTCATTTCTAAAAGGTCTAAGACATTTCCTTCTTATTTTCTCTCTCTCTCTCTCTCTCTCTCTCTCTCTCTCCCTCCCTCTACTGACCCCCCACCCCCCACCCCACCGC
>PVJH01002056.1:0-47838 GCA_004026705.1 Nesogale talazaci | reverse complement strand
GGACAACTGCCTAGCAGTATCCCCAGGAGAGAGTTGAGCCAGGGCCACTCAGCTCGGCAGCTCAGCCGCTTCTAGACTCCAGACCCTCTGTATTAGTTTGTAATTGCTGCCACAACAAATTACCACATGCATAGTGATTTTAAACACAGGTTATTATCTCACAATTCTGGAAGCCGAAAAGCTCAGCTAATTTTCTGTATGCCAGGCTTCAAAAGTCTGAAGTTAAAAGTATCAGTTGGCCTACACTGATTACCGACGTCTAGGGGAAAATTCATTTCCAGGCTTATTTGGATTAATGGAAGAATTCAGGTCCCTGTTTCTTTGATGGCTGTCAGCTGGGAGAAATATAGCGCTTCTCTGGGCTGCTCACCTTCTTAAGTTTCACCTGGCTCTTCAAAACTCTCTGACTTCCTCACCTGTTTCATCTTTCTGACTCCTCTCGCATGGAGCACCACTTCTTTCTCATTTCTTTTGCTTTCCCCTGGGAAAGGTCCCCCACTTTCCAATGGCTTCTGTCATTAGATTAAGAGCTCTGGTGGCAAGTGTTTAAAGGACTCAGCTGCTAACCAAGAGATCCGCAGTTCAAACCTACCAGCTGCTCCTTGTCAGAAGCATGTGGACAGTCTGTTCCTAGATGATTTCAGCCTTTGAAACCCTAAGAGGCAGTTCTACTCTGTTATATAAGGTTACTAGGAATAGGATCAACGACTCCGCAGTGGGTTTAGCAATTAGATGGGACGTACTCTGATAATCCAGAAAAACCTCCCTCACACTCCCTAAACCTAATCACATTTGCAAAGTCCCTTCACTGCATAATGTAGGATGTCACAGATTTGGTGGATTACAACATGTCCAACTCTGGTGGTGCTGTTAGGTCTCCGTGCATCCAGTCTGACTCAGAGTGAACCTGTGTATGACAAACAGAAACGCCTCCTGGTCCTGCACTGACCCAATTACTCCTCTGCTGGAGCCTAGTTTTGCACCCACTGTGTCCATTCTTTTGGTCCAAAGTCTAGCTCTTTTTTGCTGCCCCTCTATTTTACCAAGCATGAGTCCTTCTTCAGGGACTGAGCTCTCTTGATAATATGTCCAGAGTGGGTGAGACAAAGTCTCATCATCCTTGTCTCTAAGGAGCATTCTGGCTAGACTTCTTCCAAGACGGATTTGCTTGTTCTTTTGGCATGGTACTCTTAATAGTCTTTGACAGTGCTGTAATTCAAATGCATCAATTCTTCTTTGGGCTCCCTTATTCAATATCCAACTTTCCTGGGCTATTCTTCTGCTCCACAACCTTGAACATCCAGATAAGTGTTGTTCTTAACTTTGCGCAGTAATGTTTTAGGCTAATAGATAAGCAACACAGACAATAAGGGAGAAGGTCCCCTGAAATTATTAATGAATAAATGTACATAACAAATATAAGATGCTCACTTTAGCACATGTATCATATACATGCATACTGACTAGTCATTATGCTAACCATTTTTCACATATTACCTGTCAATAACTATATCATTATTATTAGTGTCTACAAAATAGGCTCCTAGTAATTGAGCTTGCTTAAGTTAAACCAAAATTATTTCATTTTCAAGCTATATGTGTAATAACTACTTTCCTGTGTCTTTTATGGCAGACAAGTTTCAGGTTATTGCATTTTAAGGATCAGCTTATTATTTGATATACACTCTTAAAAAAGAATTTTCCAAATGTGTATTTTATTCTTCCAGACATCCCCACCCCTATGGCACAATATGAAATGTTTTATTGCTAACTTTAAACACTGGAATGACTTCTGTATTGGGGGCTATGTGATTATGCCAATTCATCAACCTGATTTCAGTGCTTGTGTGATTACTAAGAAGCCACCTTAACAAGGTCGTCAGCTTCCTTTTTTTATCTAAGCTAAATTCTAAGGCAACTTTCTTTTTACTTATTTATATTTTATTGCAGCACTTTTAAGATCTATATACATTTTATTATACGTTAGATCAAAGTTTCTGTAGCACATAAAGTTTTCATTTAGCAATTTTTATACAAGCTGTTCTGTGACAATGGTTACATTTTCACATGTATTGGCATTCTCAGTATTTCCATTCTTGGTGTTGCATTTGTATTAATTTAGCTTCCCTACTCCTTCTTAGCCATCTCAGCTTTGTTTTCCAGTAAATGTTGACAGCTTGGTTTCATAGAGCTATGCAATTTAAGGGAGCACAAGTGATAGACACTTTTGTTTTACATGCCAGTTTCTGAGGTCACTTTTCACTTCTCATTTGAAGTCCAAGCAATATAGAGCAAAGTGGACCCTTTCCTCCTGAAACAGTGCTTTTTCCTGAGCTTCTAGCATATCATGTTCTTACTCTCTGGCAATTGCAACACCTTTGTGGTCTTCTCTCCAGACCTCCACTCCTTGGAAAATGGAGTTGCTGAAATGCGAGTCCCATTTCTACTCCCTTTGGGAATCTAACTCATACTTCATCGTGTTCGTTGTGGTAACTCCCAAATTTGTATCCTTCTTTCTCCAAAACGCTATATTGTTCCCTATTAGACATCCACACCTGTGTGTCCAATGCCCAAATTCAACATGTCCAAAAGTATATATTTATCTCAAGTACATAATTCTCCTTCAAAAAAACTGTTCCTCTTAAGAGCCTTCACTCAGTAAGTAGCCCAATGATTTCACTTGTTTATCCAGTCAATTCTGGCCCTGTAATCAAATTGCATTGCTTTCAGAACTCCTAGAAACATTGGGAAGCACTATCTTCAGCACTCCCATAATTCTTACCACTATCAACTATCCTCTAAAATACTACAACCATCTCCTGGGTTTCCCTATCTCAAATTTTTCTTTCTAATCCATTTGACATTGCTGTCAGGGTGATCTTTAGAAAATGCCAGTTGATTGCATTTTGCTCTTACTTAAAGACCTTTAATGGATCCTTCATTTGCCTTCTGTGAAAGTTCAAACTCTCTAACACAGCCTGGATAGCAATAATCTCAACGCTTCCAGGTTCTTCCTTTGTCCTGCCCACCTGTAACTTGTCTGGTATCCTTTGTGATCCTAAACCAACACACCTTGATCTAGCCAATGCCTGAATGTTATTCCTATCTCAACATCTACTTCCTCTGGGAAACTCTTTCTGGTTATCTCCTTTCCCTCTTCTGTGATCTCATTATCACCTTACACTTACTTTTTAGCTAATTTACGTACCTCTAACCTTCCATAGTCCATTTCTTCTCCCTTACTCTACTACAAATTCGCTATTTGTCATTACTTACTATCTGACACAGAGAATATACTAAATAAACATTTGCTAAAAGGCTAATCAAGTTCTCTGGATTCTCAAGATTTTCCTGTGGTATTCTCATATAATTTAAAATAACTTCTCAAACAATAGTCATAACTCTACAACATGAAGGTGAGGGAGAATTACAGCTAAGAGAACATGAGTCAAAATTAATACAGTGTGTGTGTATATATATATATATATATATATATATATATATATATATATGATACATTACAGGAACTTCAAGAATGCTCCAGTTTCTTACTACTACTCTTAAGGTATTTATTGCATATAGTATAAATAATGAGAATCTAAGAAATAGAGGAGTCCTGCCAGTGTAGTAAGTTACATGTTGGGCTGCTAACTTCAAGATCAGCATTGCAAAACCACCAGCCATTTGAAGAGCGAAAGAAGAGGTTTCCTACTCCTGTAAAGATCTGCAGTCTCAGAAACCCGGTGCCGGGCGGGGGGGAGGCCAGGGGGTTGCAGTTATGTTCTGCCCTATGGGGGTCACTATGAGCTAGAAACAATGCGATAGCAGAGACTGGGAAAGTGGGCAGGTTGACGCTCACTGTTTATTTTCTAAGGCAAGAGCATGAACCATGTTTAGAAAATAAACAGATTACTATAAATCCTTAACAGATGACTATCATCTTTCCTATACATCAAGGATCTTCTAACAGTCAACAGTGAAAAGTGGTCCAGATCACAAGTCTTCAATCCCTTAATGTTTCCACAGCGCTATTTCCCTACCTAACCGACCCAATGTGATAGCACGTGGACTGGTTTCCTTTCTAAAAATGAGTGGGAAGAATTGTTATTTCTGACATACCTGAGATAACATATTCAGAAGGAAACCACCCAGCATGGCGCACATTTTCTTTCTGGTAGTTTAAAGATTCCATCTGTAACCCGACAGAATCAAACATCTGGCACAGTTGTTACACCTATAAATTGTCTTTAAAGGCTAATTGTTATCAAATCCAAATGTAGTCTCAAATATGCATTTAAAATACTAATTGTATTATGAATCTTTCCAGACCATTCTATTCATTTTCTTCAATTTTTAGTAATTTTGAGTTGGGTTTAAAATTAAAGCAACCAGATGTCCCGCTTTTAGCGGGACAGTCTCGATTTCAAACAATTTTTCCCACATCCCGCGGCATTTTATCAAAGTCCCGATTTTGTGAAAGAATGCACAACAAGCTGAGGAACAGTGGGAGAACAGGAAGGGAATATTACCCCCTCTACCCTCCCGATTTACCTCCCCAGTCAATGGTGTCCCACTTTCCCAATGTTAAAATCTGGTCACTTTATACATATCTAAACCATCTGACTTGAACCTAAGTTTAGTAGTTTACTTAAACAGAGAAAACACACTCACTAATGTTTTACTTTATGTCACTAAAAATAAAGGAAGAAAAGGAAATCCGGAAGTAAACTACTACCACAAAACAGCAATGGAGACCAAGGTAGGCAACTGTAATTCAAGACACAAAGCAATGTGTGACATTGTGGGTATCTGCTTGAAAAGGAAGGGTCAAAGAACTGAAGACAATGAAACTATGAACGAGGTGAAGCGACCGGTAGGATGGAGTCATCTAAGAGCGCAACCTAACACAGACAGTCCTTGAAAGCTTACAATGGTTTCAAATCTGAATTTAAGTGTGAGAAATGACATGAAATCTGCAAAGTGAAATCTACAGATGGAAGTCTAGGACTGTGTGTTTTACCTCTGGGAGTTGCAGGCTGCACCAGGATTCTATTCTTACATTACAAATCTGTTGTGTGGGGAGCGGGGGAGGAATAACCGTGTTACAGGGGAGAAAGGATAGAACAAACTGTTGTAAGAACATGTAGTTTTTAAATGTCTTTAGTCTTCCCAAGTAACCTTATTTCATTATTTTAAAAATATATAAAATAGACTATATTTAAAGCACCAAATGCCTTCCATATTTCTCAGTCTGACAAAAGTTCTAAAGAAGCCACTACCACTGGAAATACACCATTTTTTAAACGACTATCATCTCATAAAGAAGAAAAGGAAGGGATTCTTTGGTATTTTTTTCCTTCCTCAAACAGAAACCATGCCACCAATACAAACCACTGTCAGAGAAGAGAGGCGATGCGAGCAGAGACTGGCTGGGGCAGCAGCTGGGTGGAAGCACAGAAAGGACATGCGTTGGCAGATTTGTGAGCTGAAGCCTGCAACACAATGTACCTAGATCGCGTCTGATTCTAAAAAATTTTAAGGGGGATTTTTTTCCTTCATATTTTCCCTCTTAGAGAACTATTTCCCTCACCAACATAGACCCTTTTTTCCTTGAGCTGTTTTGACTGGAAGAAAAAGGGCACTGATTTATGAAATGAAGGAAAACATGGCCCAGATTGATTAATAATGAGTATTTATCATAAAACTCTTTATACCTATATAGTTTTCACAGATTAAATTTTTTTATTATTTCCAACTTCAACTCAACTAAAAGTACTTACAACAAATAGCTGTTTTGAGATGGCATAAATATAAAAGTAACGTGCTCGGGTAAAGTGGGAACAGATCATCTGAGATCTGTAAGAACAGATCAAATATGTGCTCATAAATACGGACATGTTTATATAGGAGAATTGGTAGAGTCAGGGAAGATGCTGCATGTGAGTGCACAATGGAAATAGGGTGTAAATGAACTTGACAGAGGACCAGAGGAGGAACACACACTGTAGCGGAGGCTTAAGTGAAAAGCTCTGCGTACATTTCCTCACCACACAAAAACCAAATGGGGACAGGTGACTGACAACCTCAATATGCTTTGAGGTGTCACACACTGGAATGAAAAAGCTGAGAAAGTCTAAGCTTTTGTTTTTTCAAAGGAATAAGAGACTAGATCGTCCATTGAAAAATGAGAGAGATGGGAGGGTTTTTGAAAGAAAGTTGTAAAATCTGTATCAGTGTTTACCAAAGTGAGGGGTGCTAGAACAATCCAGGCAGACTACAAAAGCAGATACCTGTACTTTTTTTCTGAATTAGGGGCTATAGCACAAAATTTTTAATTACTGAGGGGTGGTCTTTTGGCAAAAAAAGGAGGTGGTAGGCCAAATAAATTTGGGGATCTATGGTAAACGTCATCAAATTACGGTCCATGAAGCTGATAGAATCTCTATCTTTTTGGAAAAGAAAACAAACAATAGTGTGCATTTCACACTGGATGTGGTCCACAAAGCATACTTACTCTCTAGCCGTTTATGGAAGACCCTCGTCAAGCCTGGTCGATATCATCACAACTGTGAGAGAAGGCATCCGTTTTGAAGGGCATCAGTCTCTAGAAATGTGTCATCTTTGTTTCCAACACTACACAACATGGTCAATGGATTATTTCATGTAGCTTTTTCAGCTCAAGTCTCTAACTCCCACCAAACGCCCTTTTTCTGCATGGGTCTGCTAAAAAATGGGGGGATGCTGACAGGATTTCCCTGTGAGTAATTGGGAAAAGGATTCCCTGGAGTGCCATCCTGCTGTGGATAAAATGAGTTCTCTGACAAGCAGGAGGGGGGCTCATCACCAGCAAGAGCCAGGAGTGGAGCTCGTCCTCTGGACCTGAGATCCCTGCGGGTGGACTTCCTGGATCTAGAAGACAGCAGTCCAAGCAGAGGGGCAGCAGTGGGACCAGGAGCCAGAGAAATGGAACAGAATGGCAGACTTTACACCCCGCAGAGCAAGGAAAGCTGAGGGCTTTAATGCAGGAGGCTGGCTTGCAGAGCGGAGTGCCTCTGGGCACTAACTGGGGAAATTGGGCTTGTGGACCCATGGATGTGGCGCTGACTGCCTTTGGACTGGGGCTTACTGGAGTAGGGTGCCTCTGGGCACTTCATTCAGGGGAGAGAGTTCGCTGACCTGTGGAAATCGAGCTGAATGTCTTAAGGTTGAGGCTGCAAGCAGAGAGGCATGCCCCTTTGGGCATTTATTAGCAGGCTTGAAAGAACTTTGTAACATGTACTAATAAACAACCACTCTGAGTATTTCTCGTTGGCATTATAATTTGTTAATCTCCTTTATAAACCCTTTCATAATGACTTTTGTCTGTGGATTCTGTGTAGCCATTGAAATGGAAATTAGATCCTACAGAGGTAAAATGAAATAAAAAATTAAGGCACTCATGGGGATGGGGATATTTATGAAATTTAATTGTCCAGGACAAGATAATTTAAAGCATCTGAATTACAATGGTGAAAAAAGTCAATGGAGCCCAACTATCAAAAGATACAGTGTCTAAAGCAGTGGTTCTCAACCTTCCTAATGCTGCAGCCCTTAAATACAGTTCTTCATGTTGTGGTGACCCCCAACCATAAAATTATTTTCTTTGCTACTTCATAACTGTAATTTTGTTAGTTATGAGTCATAATGTAAACAGATGATATGCTGGATGTATTTTCATTGTTAAGATTGAACATAATGGAAGCAGTGATGAATCACAAAAACATATGCAATTATATACTGTGAAATATTTATTTCTAATTACCAATAAATGACATTTTGTCTTGAAGCATGGTGCAGCATGGGTAACAGGTAGGCGTATCTGCCTGTGGGCAGAGACAAAGGAACAGTGTGTCGGTTCCTAAGACCATTGGAAATATGTGTTTTCCTATGGCCTTATGCAACTCTTGTGAAAGGATCATTCAATCCACCCTACCCCTCAATCCACCCTACGCCCCCACAAAGGGGTTGCAACCCACAGGTTGAAAACAACCATCAAAAGGCTTGAAGTTAAGCAGGTAGCCATCTAGCAGAGAAGCAACAAGGCCAAATGGAAGAAGCACACGATCCTGTGTAATCATGAGGTGTCAATGGGATCAAGTAACAGGCACGAGAAAACCCCCAAACAAACAAAACATATTGTTGGGAATGTGGGGCAAGGGAGCAAAAACCCAAAGTCCATATGTAGACAATGGGATACCCCCTCACAGGAGGACCACAAGAGGATGAGTTAGCCAGGGCCCAGTATAGCATTGATGAAACACAATATTCCTCTGGTTCTTTCAGGTTTCTTCACTCACCCTTATCATGACCCCAAACGTGCTTTTCAGTTCTGGAAAGACCAGGGCATGTACACTGGTGCAGATAAGAGTTCACAACACATGGAACACAGGTCAGATAAACCCCTCAGGAACAGAAATGGCAGTAGAGATACTAGGAGGGTAAGAGAAAAGTTGTGGGAGGAGGGGAGGAAAGGGGAACTGATCGCACTGATTGACAGGGGAATGAACAACAGAAATGTGGGTGGAGGGAGACAGTGGTCTGGTATACAATATGCAAACAATAATAATTTATAGTTTATCAAGGGGTCATGAGGGTGAGAAGGGGAAGGGAGGGGGGAAAGAGGAACTGATACCAAGGGCTCAAACAGAAATATTTAGAAAATAATGATGGCAACATATGTATAAATTACCCAAATAAAGGCTTAAAACAAGCCTCTCATCCTTGTCCACGTTACCTAATGGAAGAAAAATCAGTGTTCACAAAAGGAGATAATAGAATCCTTTCACAGTATTCAAAATCACATTAACTCAAAAATTATTAGAAATATCAATATGCAAAAAAATGTTACCCATATATAGGAGAAAAAGTCCTCTATAGAAATAATGGGAACAGACAAAAATGATATTGTTTGGAGACAATCTTAAAACATCTGTTCTAACCATGCCCACAGATTTAAATAAAAAGAATAATTTATTTATGAAAGTGCAATCCATAAAAACTGACCAAGTAACACTTCTAAACCAGACAGACAGAATATCTGATCTGAAAATGTAATTGGAAAGGTCTGATAGATCAGACACCATAATAGAAAAGAAAGACCAGTGAGCCTAAAACCAGAGCAAACACAAACTCTCAAAGCTGAAGCCTAAGATGATAAAAGGCCAGGGGAAACCAGAGCCCTAGCAATATGTGGGCTAACACCAAGATGTCTAAAAATACAAGTTGTTAGCATTCCACTGAAGGGGAAAGTTGTGAGCTTGTGGTGATGATTGCAGCACCCTTTTTGATATGACTGAATTACTGAAGTGCATGACATGAATTATATATCAATAAAGCTATTTTAAAAATTCAAAGTCCCAGCTCAGTAATTATAGAGTTGACCTAAAGAAAAGAAAAGGATGATGTAGGGAAGAAAAAAAAAATATATATATATATACATACTTAAATCTTTCTATTGGGGACTCATACAACTCTTACCACAACCCATACATAAGTCCATTGTGTGTCAAGGACATTTATACACCCGTTGCCCTTATCAAGTTCATAACATTTTCTTTCTATGTAATCTCTTGGCATTGGCTTTTCATTCTTCCCACCCCCCCCCTCCGTACTCCCTCATTAACCCTTGATAATTTATAAATTATTATTACTTTGTCATATCAATGTTTCCGTTCGCCTACTTCTCCATTGTTCACACCCCAGGGAAAAGAGGTTATATGTAGATCCTTATAATCAGTTCCCCCTTTCTGGCCCACCTTCCCTCCACCCTCCCAGTCTCACCACTCTCACCACTAGTTCTGAAGGGATCATCTGTCCTGGAATTACTGTTTCCAGTTCATACCAGTGTACATTCTCTGGTCTTGCTGGATTTGTAAGGTAGAACTGGGATCATGATAGTGGGGAGGAGGAAGCATTGAAGAACCAGAGCAAAGTTGTATGCGTCATCATTGCTACACTGCACCCTAATGGGTTCATCTCCCTGCGACCCCTCTGTAAGGGGAAGTCTGCTACCTACAGATAGAATTTGGGTTCCGAATCTGTACTCACCTTCATTTACAATAATAAATTTTTTAGTTCTTAGATGCACGATACCTGATCCCTTCGACACCTCGTGCTCACACAGGTGTGCTTCTTCCATGTGGGCTTTGTTGCTTCTGAGCTAGATGGCTGCTTGTTTACCTTCAAGCCTTTAAGACCCCAGATGCTATACCTTCTGATAGCCGGGCACCATCAGCTTTCTTCACCACCTTTGCGTATGCACACCTTTGTCTTCAGCGTTCCCAACGCGAAGGTGGGCACCCAGTGATATGACTTTATGCTCCTTGATGCCTGATTCCTAATTCTGTTGACACCTTCTGGTCCCACAGACTAGCGTGCTTCTTCCAACAAAAAATATTTTAAGAGTAGATTCTTTTGCCAACATTTGATGGAAAAAAGAAAAAAAACTAACAAACCACCCAACAGCAACAATAAAAATAACAACAAACACACAGACTGACATAGCAGTGAACTCCAAGCAGGGAAATAACAATAAACATCAAGAAAATAACATCACAACATACTATAACAGTGTTCAAATTAGGAAATAAAAAGGAAATCTTCAAAAGACTCCCCCCCTATACACACACACCCATGAAGGAGGCACATTATGTAGCACAGGATTAAAGATAAGAATGAATACAGACTTCTCAACAGTGCATATGCATGAGGAAACCAGATATTTCAAATGAAGAAAAATTTATATTGATAAATGTAAATAACCCCAAATGAAGACATAGCATAATATGGACACACACACACACACACACACACACAGCAGAAAGCATATGTTGCCCAAAAGAGAGCTGAGCCACAAAAAGTCAGAGGGAATTCCTCTGACGGAAGGGCCTGCAGGACGAGTATGTGAGTGACTAGAAAGGAGCTTCAAAATTTTTCCAATGAAAAGAGAATGGAATTTTTTCACAGACTTCTTGAAGCCCCTCATTTTATTTTATTTTTTAAATTTTAAAAGAAAATTTTAAAAAACAAAATGGAGAAAATGGAATGTTTAGCCCCTCAAATCTGGAACAAAGAATTGCTGCCTGCTCTCACCATTTCTATTCAATATTATACTTGAAACCCTAGCTAGGGCAATTAAAGGAGACATACATAGTGTAGAGAGTGAAAGATATGGCATAAAGCTATGTTTATTCAAAGATCATTCTATAAGTAGAAAAATCAAAGGAATCAAGAAACTAAGAGGATAAATAAATGAGTATATCAACTCACGATGTATAAAGTCAATACCTTCTAAATTGATAAAACATGTGTAAGATCTCTATAGTATAAAATATTACTGTAGTTTCAGTAAACTAAGTACATGGCAATAAATACCATGTTTGTGGATTAGAGATAAAATATTAAAATATGAACATTCTAATATTCTGAATAGCTGATCTGTAAATACAACACCATGCCAATAAAAATCCCAACAAGTACATTTTTTCCTTCTGAGTTTCACATAGGACTTAACAAGCTGGATAGATGGTAGCTCTCACTCTGACCACAAGGAAAAGGAATTAAAAACAACAAAACAAAAATCTTTGTAAATATCAACTGAGGTCATAGGAAAGATCTGCACCCTAATCTAAAGAAAGACAGGTCCCTTGACGCAGAGCTGAGCTATGAACACTTCAGTGCTGGAAGAAGACAATACTGGGCACCACAACGTAGCGAAAAATGGTCAGGCGTGTAGGTAGTGAGAACACAGAAGCCAGAAAGGTCATGGATGTAAAGGGAGTTCACACTCACATGTAGGATCTTCTATAGACCTCACGGTGAGTGCTCAGAATTGTCCACTGAGGAAAAAAGCAACAAGCCTATACCCCTGGATATGGTTAAAAATGGAAACAGAAAAAATCCTCTATCCCCAGGGGAAGAAAAGACTCTGTCTTCCCAATGGAAGTGAGGCAGGGCCACTGATAATCCATGCTGTTTGCTGAATCTATGACGGTCGATCACAGGTACTCGAGGATCCAGAGGGGGAGAGGCGGGTTGGTCACCAGCGTGAGGAGTCTGTCTTACTGAAGAGAGCCCTTCACCCTGGACATTTACATGAATGACCTCCACTGTCTGACTGCTGGCTGCAATCTGTTCCCACAGTTCTGTTTGCTGTTCCAGAGAGAGAGATGTTTTAATGTGCCATGACGTCTACCAAGCGGCAGACCAGAAGGCGAGGCTCCAGACAACAGAGGAAGCGTCTGTAAACTTGAGGAGTGACTGGTCAGAGCCATGAGGATAAAGGAGCATGACCACATTCACCTTTTGCTTTCTGCAGCTGGCACTTGGATTCAACGTGCTACAGCAGGGTCCTGACTGCTACCGGCTTTTCACCTGGGTGAACGACTGGCGTCCCAGCCCCAGGTCCTTACGTCACCTGTGAACGGAGGGCTCCAAGAAACCAGCGGCTTTGCTTCAGGTAGCAAAATGAAGGAACAGATTGTTTCAGGAAAAAGGGCGGGGGAGAGGGGGCATAGCTGCCAAGTTTTTCCACAAAGCCGAGATGGTGCAAAGACCAGGGCAGCTGTAACTCTGATCATAGTGGCCAAATTAAAAATGGTATTTTACAGACCCTTTCCTCGTTAGTCTCAAATCCCAGTAAACCCACCCAAAATAGGGCGTGTCTAGCTGTCTAGAGACTCTCAGATATAGGTCAGGGGTCCAGTTTGAATGAGAGCTTGGCACTAGGGTTGTACTTTGTGGCCCGGCCAGGCAGACAGCACAGCTATACTGGAAGAGGGCCTGAGTGTTCCAGCAAGTCATAAGGTCTTCACCAAAACTGTGGGTTTCCTCTTTTTGCACTAGGGGTTATACACTGCTTTTGCTAAACTACGCAGGGAGGGACTGGATCACCCCTCCACCTAGCAGTCCATGGCTCTTCTTCAATTGTATAAGCTTTCACAATAGAAGCAAACACTGCAACCGACCCAAGGCTGCCTCATGGGTTTCTGAGACTAACTGTTTGCAGGAGTAGAAAGTCCAGGCTTGGTTTCTGATGGTTTCAAGCTGCCAACCAAGTGGATCGCAGCCCAACTACACCACAACGGCTCCTATTCAGAGTATAAGCCCCTTAAAACAACAACAACAACAACAAAAGCACTGAGCAGCAGAAACCAGAAGAACGGGACATTGGACAAGCCCAGGGAATCCACCCACACTTGAGCTTTTCTTAAATGTGAGTGATCTTTCTCCCAGGGACTTAGCATACGGAGGAGGAACTAGGGCCACATAACATTGCTTCCTGGCCTGGAGCATGGGGAGCACCACTGAAGGGGAGGCCGCCCTGCGGAGGCTTGCCATAGTGCCAACAGCCTTTTCTTCTGTTTGGTTCCTCAGCCTGGCTGGGTGACACTTCATCTCTCAAGCACCTCCAAGCTTCACAAGCACCGAGGCCTCTGAGCTTCGAGTCTCCCCTGTGACCGAGCTGCAGTTTCACCCTGCAGTCAGCCCTCAATGCCTTTAGCCACCCTGCCTCCCACCATGCTTGCTACCCCACAGAACTGGGTAGGAGGGTGACCTGGGAACCTAAAGAGCTGTCGCAGTTTGAAGCCCTCGTCTTCTAGAGGTTCCCCGCCATACTAACTTAAAAAAAAAAAAAATCTCCCTAAGAGGCTGAGGTTAAAACAGAGGAGGACTCCGGGGGCACAGAGGGAAACCGCAGCTCGGTACCAATAAGCAAGGCTTTGCACTTACATTAATGAAGTGGCCGCCCACTCAGCTGAACAAACACAATGCATTCAATCTCCCCAAAGCTCCACATCCTCATTAGACATCTTTGGCCCCCTGGCTCAGCTATTCAACCCTTTGTCGAAGGCCTGGAGGCTGCTGCCTCCTCGATGTATACAGTCTTGCCTCCTCCGAGCTAGAGTGAGCACCACCCAAAGGACCATTTGGGGTCCAAAGCCCAAAACCAAATCCACTGCCATCAAGTTGGTTCCAACTCATGATGTGCCTATACAGGGCTCTCAAGACCGTGAGGCTTTATCGGGACAGAAAGCTGAATCTTTCTCCTAAGGCGGAGCTCGTGGATTTGAACAGCCAATATTGTAGCTAGCAGTCCTGGTGTTTATCAAGGTTCCTTGCCATTTGTGTACAGTGTTTTCATCCTGCTCACTGTTTAGCCTATAAAAAGCCCTAAGTGGGAGGCCCTGTGTCTCCATCTAGCCCACCCTAAACTCTCACACTTGCTATCTGTTCTCATATTTTCTAACTTGGCCCCTTTGCCCTTTCTCTTCCAGAAAGCCATGTCTCTGTCAACAGCACATCCTGGCTTCCACAAAGCTGTCAAAGATCTTGAAGATTCTGGAACTTTACTCTCAAGCTATGAAGCTCGCCTGTTACTGCTTTATAGATGCTGGCATCGGTCATAACAACACAAGCAGAGTGAGCATCATGTCAGTGACAAGCAGAGGGGCCGGGGTGGATGCTATGTGTACCACTGTGGTTTGCCTCATAAGGAACACTCTGCACGGGAAACATATCATGTTTTCAGCAAGCAGAGGGAAGTCAGTTCTTGCTCAGGGGAATGATTCTCTCGAAGTTCATCACTACAGACGAAAGTCTGAGAAGAGGCCCAGATGAGAAGGAAATGGTCATATATGCATGCCTGGCAAACCCAGCAAGAACATTCAAGAACACTCTGGATCCTGTGGATTGCTTCTCCCAACATCCTTCTTGCTGTTCAACCTAATGCTAGAGGTTCTAGCAGACATAATAACCCAAGAAAAGAAATAGAAATCACAAAGTGCTCAGGAAGAAGTAAACTATCTTTGAACAACATCTGTGCAGAAAAAAATTCCCATTGCTTTATTAAGGTTACAAGATTTGAGGTCATTATATAAAAATCAATTGTGTTTCTATGTATCAACTTTAAGCAATTGGACATTTTGAAAAATTTAGATGTCATTTCAATAGCCTTGGAAAATATGAAATAATAAGGCACAAATTTAACAAAACTACTTAACTATTGGGGTTTTGTTTTGCTTTTTCTCCTCAGGCTCAGAATTTTTTCTCTTCTGCATCCCTTCACTTAGGCTATAGGCAGCATGACAAAGCATGGGAGAACTTTTCACACAGACCTTTACAGCAATAAGACAGCTATGACTGCCTCATCTGTCCTCATAGTCAATGTTACATAGGACCAGATTAAGTCACGTGAAGACCTTTAACACTGATTGTTTGTGGTGCCCCCTATTCTGTTTATGCCCTCTCTTCTCGTATGTTGGAATGGGGTATGCAAATTGCATATGTATATATACATTTTTACATAAGCACACGTGTGCCTTGAACCCTGGTGCCAGAGTGGTTACATGCTGAGCTCTTAACAAGGTCAACAGTTGGAAACCACCAGCCCCTGCGCAGGAGAAAGAAGAGGCTTTCTTTTCCAAGCCCATGAAGTGATCCTCTTGGGAACCCATGAGAGCGGTTCGACCCTGTCCCACAGGATCACCACGACTCAGAACAGACTCAGTGTCAGTGAGTTTGGTTTTGGGATGTGTGATCTCTCCATGATATAACTTAAAAAAAAAAATGTTCCAGGGGCAGTGAGTTATTTTATGTGGCTCTTATAGCCAACCTCTCTAACTCCAGTCAAGTGACACCTCCATGAATGAATCTGATAAGAAATGGGAGAAAATACAGGTTTCCCCCGTGAATGAATGCTAACAGGGTTCCCTGGAGGGCCACCCTCCTGTGTTTAAAATGAGCCATCGGTGAGGCAGGGGAAGGGACTTCACGGGACAAGAGTAGAATGTGTCCCTGGAATTCAAGATCCCTGCACAGTAAACCTCCTGGAGCCAGATGGCAATATCAGGAGCAGTAGCAGAACCAGGAGCCAGAGCATGGAACAGATGATGGACTTACCAACCCACCGAGCAAGTAAAGGTGATGACTTTGTGCATTGGTTAAAAAAGACACACCTATCTGAAGGAACTTCATATGCTCCCCTCATTCTTTTCATGCAAGACGCAAGTGTGTCAATGATGGCAAAGTATGTGGTTATACACCAGGAACTGACCTCCACTACTTAATGCTGCTTCTGGAGCACTTCTGTCACTTATTTACTTTGGACTGTTTAATAATCAGTATCTGTTTTGTACTATTTTCTCCTCTTGAACTATGTAAATAATCTCTTAAGTTATGTAGATACCATTACTGACTCTTAAAGATCTGTTTTTTCATTTATTTCTGAATCTTGTACAGTGTGACTCACCTAATAAAAATAATACAGTATGTTATTTCACATAGTTGACATAAACACATACTCTTAATGCTTGCATATTGTTATCAATGGCTTTGTTCCTCTTCTGATCTCTCCTTTTCGTGCCTGATCTTCAGCAATACTTCTTAAGGCAGCTATAATATGAAAAATGAGGAGCTGATATCAAGTAGAAAGAAAGTGCTTTGAAAATGATGATGGCGGGCTGAGCCCCGGTGGCGTAATGGTTGTGCGCGGGACTGCGGCCCACTGGGACGGAGGTTCAATTCCAGCAGTGGGGCTGGGCCTCCTACTCCCACCACCGGAGAGCAGTGATGTCCAAAAAAAAAAAAAAAATGATGATGGCAGCATATGTACAAATGTGCTTGACAAAGTGGATGAACGTATAGATTGTGATGAGAGATATAAGAGCCCCCAATAAAAGTATTTAATAAGTAAGTTTTAAAATATCGGGGCTGAGCCCCGGTGACGTAGTGGTTGTGCGCGGGACTGTGGCCCACTGGGCTGGTGGTTCAAATCCAGTAGCAACTCTCCAGGAACAAGGCTGGGCCACTTACTCCCACCAGAGGGCAGTGATGCCCCCCCAAAAAAACAAATCAAACAAACAATAAAATATCAAATGTATTCAAGACAGCAGCCCACACCACATCCCTCAGGGTCTCTGCTGTCATGCAACTGAGGTGAACAGAGGAAATGGCTTTGTTTAGGTGTGGTCACTAATGACATTCCCCCACAAAACTATGGCTGCCCCACCCCTCCCCAGGAAAGGATATTTCAGGACATCAGTAGAGAGACCAGTCCCATACCTAGGAATATGTTTTTGTGTGTATGTTTCTTAATTAGTAAGAAAATACATACATTTCAATTTTCTATTAGAAGTAGACTTTGCTAGAGGCAACTATCTGACTGCTTTACAGTCACCAGCAAGGCAGAGGAAAAGAAAGGGTACACAAAGTCAGGTCAACATCTGTGCTTGATTCAACATCTGGATTTTGCACACAACCCAGAATGGGCCTTGTCTTCGACACTTCAAAGGCATTGCTGGAAGTGAGCACATGGTTGATTCTATCTCCCTGTAGGAGGGGTTGCCCCAGCCTGCTGCAGCGCCCATCCCTCCTGAAACGTTTCCCCAATGCAGGTACTGGGCTTTCTCACCTGTGAGCTCAGGGACTTGACTGTGCTTACCACCTAGCTTGTGACGTATGTAACTACTGAATATGCATGTCTTATGGCTACCTATAACTATCCCAAGGTAATAAAGATGCTCTCACTCCCACTCTCTCTTCTCTCTCCTGCCTTAGACCACTAAGACAGGCTGAAGTGAGCCTGCTACCATAAAACGTGTCCGATTCCTTTATTTTATTCTCTATCTTTTATGACTTTACTATAACCCTTATATATTATCGCTGTATAGTGCGCCCATGGACCCTTCAGTTGTTAGAGGCTGGTTGCTTCTGACACTGTAAATGAAAACTGTGATTTCTTACTTGCAAGTTTTGCAATGACTATTTTGCAACGAACTAAACCAATTTATGCCTGACAGAAACAAAAAATAACAGCCACAAAATACTTAAGTCAGGAAATATGAGGGATTATTAGTTTGGACAAGGCCCCATAAAAGATGTGCCAAAAACAGGTCAAGAGAGGGAGATGTCAAACTGCAAAAATCGTCGCATGGTTCAAAATCGAGGTTTGGATGAGAAAATGGCATGCATTAACTATTTTTATGTAACTATGTGATGCTGGCCAATGATGTATAAATGCAGAGTGGGAAAAATGAAAACTGACAAATGTGAAATGTCTAGTCCCTCTGGTCCATGGAACTCCCCTTCCTCAGTGGTTTCAGACTGGTTCTGGCAGCTTGGTGGCCTTTTCTAGGTTTTTGGTCAGATTGAAACACTCTGCTCTGAGCAGTGGGGTGATGAGGCCCTGCTCCAGTGACTTCCCTGCCCCCCAAAGCACAGTTACTGCAACATGAGAGAGTTGAGAGAGTTACTGCAACATGAAGGTGCTGCTTTACGGTGACCTGGACTTGTAGTGTTGGTTTCCAGTTGTCCTGGAAGAGTCAGCATATGTACTAATTTTATAACAAAGAAAGTCAAGTCGGGGGGCTAAACAGTAACTTTCCAATATAATGACTGCATTTTGAAAACACAGCTCCACACCTTCAGGGTCCTGTTCACATCATACATGTTGGTGAAAATGGGAGGTTGATCGGGGGCCTCCTATTCTCAAGCTGCCACCAGTGCCCTCAGAGGAACCCAGCCCAGCCGGCTCTTGAGTTTGACTCTCTGTGTGGAATGGTCTTGGGGGGCCCTAAGTCTTTGTTCCTCTTCACCTCCAACAGCAGGCAGCGCCTCATGTTGTTCTTGCATTCCCCCCTTCATTTCCTCTGAAAGATTAATTTTTCATAATTCTTGTCCAAATTGTTTGCACAATACTTTTGTATGTAGAGGGAAATAATTCTCTCAACACTAATCCTAATAAATGTTGCGTTAAAATTTGAAGCAGGAGTTCTTATCTAATAAATGGACATATAAAACACAAAAGAAAGGAAAATTGTTACAGGCCCAACTTCACTACAGTAGAAAAGGATACGGAAGAAAGACTGCTTTGTAAAATTTTGTATCTACCAAATTATGTGATTCTGATACGTGCACATTATCAAATTATGATTCAGCTTCAATTATTCTCTGATAGGTAATGAATCAGTCGTGTTGTTGACTATACTACTTTGCCTACCCCCACTAAGTGTCAGTTTCAGCAGATGGTCCATTTCTGTTTTCCTGGTAAAATATCTGTTGTGAAAAGATTTTAAAGTTAAAAAGCCAAATGAAAATTCTGAATTAGTTATAAAGCATAATAATTTTTCTCCACTGAACTAAAATATCAGAGTTAAGAGCTAACTATATTAAACAGTCACTCAAAAAGCAACCACAGGCAATATGGTTTAAAAGATACTTAAAAAAAAAAGGTAATTCTAAGGATTAAAAACAAACTTTCTCATATTTATCTTACAAATCATTGTAAAGCACTTTCCAAGCCAAACTAAAATCAGTGCCATCAAGTCAATCCCAACTCATAGTGAACTTCTGCACAACACACCGAAATACTGCCCAGTCCTAAGCTATCCTCATGTGTCAGTCCGGGTAGACTAGAGAAACAAGCTCACGGACACTCCTAAGTGTATAAAAATAGCTTGAGGTACAAGAGCAGTTGAATATCGAGAAAACATCCCAGCCCAGTCCAGATCAAGTCCATAGGTCCAATATTAGCCCATATGTCCAATACCAATCTATAAAGTCCTCTTCAGCCTCATGAAACACATGCAATGATGCCGAATGCAGGAAGATTACAGGTCAAGGGGAGGAAGTCTTGTGGATCTGCGTTAGCCAGGGTAGACTGGAGAAACAAACTCATAAACATGCATATGTAGATAAGAGAGTTCTATAGAAAAGGTAACTGTACATTAAGAAAGCATTCCAACCCAATCCAGTCCAAGACCACAAGTCTGATACTGGCCCATATGTCTGATACCAGTCTATAAAACCTCACGAAACACAAGCAATGATGCCAAAATCAAGAGGATCACAGGCCAGACGGATAGAATGTCTTCGGGTCCAGTGGCATTGAAGCATCTCAGTGCTGGCAGGGGTCTCAACGTGGCTCCTCTGGCTTCAGGGGTCTGGTTGCATCCATGTGGCTTGTCTGGCTCAGGTCACTATGTGGCTTCTCCTCAGGGATATCTCATAGGAAGTAAGTCTTGTCAGTAGAGAGTCTTCAAGTGAATGTTGTCAATCGAAAGTCCAAGAAAGTGTCTCCGCCTCCAAGAAGGAATTACATCTCCCAGAATTCTCAGAAGGCCACGCCCACACAGAGGTCTCTCATTGACTATCTCTAGATTGAAAGGCTAGACTCCACCCCAACATTCTTAATCCTCAAAATGACACCAGATTAGGTGATTGCCACAGGATCTCATAATGGTGTTGTGAGCACTGGCAGGGGTCTCCATGCGATGTCCAGGGCACAGAGTTTATCGGTGTAGTGTCATCTGTCTAGTCATTAGCGCATCTCTCAGGGAGTGAGCAGAGAGAGTGTGTGTCTCGCCCCTCCAGGGAGGAAATACAGGAATTCCCAGAATCCTCAGGGGAAAGCTATGCCCATACAAAGGCCTCATAGGCTATACAATGACAGACAGGCTAGACTCCATTTACTCATAATCCTCAAATTGACAACAGATTATGCAACTACAACACCTCACAACTGTTCTTATGTTTGAGCTCATTGTTGTCACTGTGTTGATCAATATTGTCAAAGCTGTTCATCTTTTTCACTGCCCCACCACTTTCCCAAGCAAGATGCCTTTCTCCAAGATCTGATCTCTCCTTGAAAACACGTCCAATGTACTTGAAATGAAGCTCCTCATCCTCGCCTCAAAGGAAATGTCTGGCTGTTCTTCTGACAAGGCAGACTTGTTTGTTCTTTTAGGAGTTCAGTCCCTGGTACCTTCAAAATTCTTAGCCAGTACCATAAATCAAATGCATAAATTCTCCTTTGGCCTTTTCTTATTCCAACTTTTGTAAGCATATAAGACAATTGAAAATACCATGGCTTGGGTTAAGGTGTATCTTAGTCCCTTTTCAACTCTTTAAAATAAGTCTTGAGCCCCCAAGTGACCCAATGCAATGAAATCTGTGATCGCAAAAGAAAAAAAGAAACGTGCGAGCTCTTTGCTGCTACTTTCACGAGCACCGATTGTGGATCCACGCCCGGGAAAATTCTTGAAAACTTCAATCTGTTCTCCGTTTCTTTCAAGAATTTTAGTCTTCTCAACACTGAGCTGTAATCCATACTGAAGCTGCAGTCCATGACCTCCATCAGAAAGTCACTTTCAGTGACTCCTCACTTTCAGTAAGGTCGTGTCATCTGCTTCTCTGGGATATTTAACAAGCTTCCCTCCGAGCCTGATGCCACATCCCTCTTCACATAATCTAGCTTCTCTGGTTACTGACTCGCCATGTAAATTGCATAAGTATGATGAAAGAAAGCAACCCTGACACACACCTTTCAACCAGGCAGCATTCCCTTATTCTCTTCTCACAAGTGCCTCTTGACCCATGTATAAGTTCTGCACGAGCACAATGTAGCATTCCGGGATTCCCATTCTTCTCAAGGCTATCCACAGACAAATGTTTTAGCATAGTCAAAATACAAGGAAACGTTTCTGTTAATTCTCTGCTTTCAACCAAGATCCATATGACATCAGCAATGATATCCCTTGTTACATATTCTCTTCAGGATGTGGCCTGAACCTCTGGAAGTTTCCTATCAGTGTACTGCCGCAACCATTGTTGAACGACTTGCAGTTACATTTTACTTGTATGTGACAACAATGATATTGTTTTCTAGTTTACACACTGTTGGGTCACTTCTCTTTGGAATGGGAACAAATATAAATCTTTTCCAGTCAATTGGCCAACAGCTGTCTTCCAAATTTCCTGGAATGATGAATAAGTACTTCCGGGACTTCCTCAGCTTACTGAAACATTTCGATTGGTATTTCATCAATTTGGGGAGGTTTGTATTTAGGTAATGCTTTCAGTGCAGCTTGAACTTCTTTCAGCACCATTGGTTCTTGCTCATTTTCTACCTTTTGAAAAGTGGAAGATCCACAACTTTGTTTGGGTACAATGATTCTGCATATTCTTTCATCTGCTTTTGATGCTCTCTATGTCATTTAATATTTTGCCTATAGAATCTTTTAAGATTGCAACATGAGGCTTAAAGTTTTTCTTGAGATCTTTCAGTTTAAGATATGCTGAGTACGTTCTTCCTTTTTGATTTTCTAACACATTCTCGAGCTGTCCTTTGAAAATTTCTATTTAGATCTTTGATTTCATCATTTCTTCCATTTAGTTCCGCTACATAAGATCAGAAGCAAGTTTCAGGGTCTTGTCTGATACCCACTTTGATCTTTTACTTCTTTCCTTTCTTGTTAAGGATATTTTGCTGTCTTCATGAATGATGGCCTTGATGCCCCTCCCACCGTTCATTCGGTCTTCTGCCATTAGTGCTCAATGCAATAAATCTGTTCTTGAGGTGATCTTGAAATTCAGGCGGGACACATTCTAGGTCATCTTTTGCCTCTCCTCTCATAGACTTGCTTTAATTTTCTTCAGCTTCCACCTGAACTTATTACACACGAGCAATTGATGGTCTGTTCCACAGTCAGTCCCTGACCTGGTTTTAGCTGCTGATATTGGGCTTCTCCATCATCTGTTCTCACAGATGTAGTCAATTTGATTTCTGTGTATCCCATCTGGGGCAATCCATGTGCAGAGTTGCTTTTCTGTGGTGTTGGAAAAGGTGTTTTGGTCTGGCAAAATTCTATCATGCGCTCTATCATGATGGCTGTTTCTGTCATCAAGGCCATATCTTCCAACTACTGCTCCTTTTTCTTTGTTTCTGACTGTTACATTCCAATCACCAGTAATTACCAATGAATGCTAAACCAACAAATTTACTGCCTTTGAGTAGATATTAGTCCATTGCAACTTTATACTATATATGCAAATGTGAACAATAAATTACTTTCATTATTTTAAATTACCTTCACACCAGATTTCTTAAAATGTAAAGGAGTAGATGGATAAAAATAAAAATCAATGACTCTTCTAAGTATTTTTTTTGAAATTAAAAGAAATATGTGGTAAAAATATCTATAATTTAAATGGGAAATACATGAGTAAAAATGGATTCTACCGTTTCATTGGGGTTTAGATTCAAATCTGTTGAGGCACGCTTGGAAAAGGTAAGAGTAATTAATTTACAATATCTTTTTACAACATAAAATTGGGTTTCAAGTCACCAAGTTAGAATTTTTCAAAATTAGTATCCTTTTTTTTTGGGGGGGGGGGGGGGGGGGGGGGACCACCACTGCCTATGGTGGTCGTGGGCGCTACCCAGTGCTGCTCCTGAGAGCAGCCGCTGGATTTGAACCAGCAAGCCCGTGGGCCTCAGTCCCACACTCAACCACTTACGCCACCGGGACTCAGCCCCAAAATTTGTATCTTATATGAATATAAAATGGATTAAGTACACAAGTGTGAAAACCTATTACTACAGAAACCAAAATCTTTGTAAAACTCTTACATAAGAGGTAGTTTCGGGCTGAGCCCTGGTGGCGTAGTGGTTGTGCGCGCGACTGCGGCCCACTGGGACGGAGGTTCAATTCCAACAGTGGGGTTGGGTCCCCTACTCCCACCGCCGGAGAGCAGTGATGCCCCCAAAAACAAACAAACAAACAAAAAAAACAACAACAACAAAAAAAAGAGGTAGTTTCCAAGAGTTTATGGAAAAGTACATTATTTTTTAAATATATTTCCCAGAAACTTTTTTTTTTTTGCCCCCAGAAACTTATTGAATACTCCTCATGGGTAATTTGAAATAAAGTTTTCCATGAAAATAATAATATGTGACTCTCAGGTTAGCAGTTTAGATATTTGTATATTTGTAAAGAATAGGAGATAGATATTAAGGTTCCCCTACTGAGAAAGAAGAGTGACTTACAATCATTTGGAGTTTCTGAGTGGTATGAAAGCTTACCATGCTCAGCTGCTAACCTGCCCTTGGTGGTTGGAATCCATTTATCCAAAGGTGCACCTCAGAAAAAAGGCCTGGAGATCTGCAAAATCAGCCACTGAAAACCCAGTGGAGCATAGTTCTGCTCTGACACATGAGTCAAAGTCGACTTGACAGCAACTTTAAGGGAAGTACTAAGTCAGTTTGTGATTTTTAAAAGATTACATATAACTACTTTGATCACTGGTGGATTCTCAGTGGCACAAATAATTAAAAGCTTGACCAGTAGCTGAAAGACTGAAGGTTCCAATCTACCCAAACGTACCTTGGAAGGCTGTACTGGTGATCTGCTTTTGAAAGGTAAGGTTTCGAAAACCCTAGTGATAGTTCTAGTCTGAAAACAGAGGGCATGAGCCATAATTGACGAGACAGTAAACACTGCATGCAATGAAAATATTATTGCTTGTGATACCTGGAGTATTCTTAAGTACACATCATTTGTTTGGGAAATAACCAGCAACATATCTGTATCCACAAGTCACTTGTCGTCTCCCTTCACCCACATTTCTGTTATTCATCCCCCTGGAGAGTAGGCTATATAGCCAAACATATGATGGGTTCCCCCTTCCTCCCCTTTCCACCCGCCCCGCCCCCACTATCCCCCTACTCTCATGATATCAGTACTCGCACTACTGTTCCTGAGGGTTTTTTCTGTCTTGAATTCCATGTGTCGAGAGCTATTATCGGAACCAACGTGTGTATGCCAATGTAGCAGGATTGGGAAGGTAGTGGGGGTCAGGAACATTCAGGAACTGGAGGAAGGATGTGCCCCTCATCGGTGCTATACTGCACCCTGGTTGAATTGTCCCTTCCTTAAAACCCTTCTGTGGGGAGACGTCCAATTGTCTACAGATGGTGTCGGGGCTCCACTCCTACCTTCCTCTTTTGCACTGATATAATTGTTTGTTTTAAATCTTTTGATACCTGATCTCACTGACATCTCATGATCACACAGGCTAGTGTGCGTCTTACATGTGGGCTTATTTGCTTCCCTGCTAGATAGCTGCTTTTTTAATTTCAAACCTACAAAACCCCAGACACTATATCTTTTGCTAGCCGGGTACCATCCACTCACGTCACCACATTTGTTTATTCACCCATTTTGCTTTCAGCAATCATGTCAGAAAGGATCAAGTAGAAATACAATGTTTTGAAAATGATGATGGCAACAAATGTACAAATGTGTTTGATACATGGATGTATGCATGGATTGTGATAAGAGTTCTATAAGCCCCCAATAAAATTATTTTTAAAAGATGAATTGCTAGGGCTGAGCCCTGGCGGCGTAAGTGGTTGAGTGCGGAACTGTGGCCCGTGGGCTTGGCAGTTCAAATCTCAGTGGCTGGGTAACGCCCACGACCACCAGAGGCAGTGATGCCCACAAAAAAAAAAAAAAAAAAAAAAAAGAATTGCTATTTCCTCAATAATCTATGTAGTTATATACTAATATTGTTGATAATTGCATACGGCAAAGAAGAAAGTAAATAAGCTGCATAATCTTAATATATGTCAAAAGAATAGAAATGATATAAGTAATGAACTTTAGAAATTATTTTAAATTGATTTTTTAGCTTTATCTACAAAAATGATCTAAAAATGAAATAAAGATGTTCTATTCTCAACAGTGAGGATAATACAGAAGTGAATAAGCCTAATAGTTGGGGTCAGCTGGAGACATGACATCTCTTCCCTGGAGGACAGCATTACACAGGACAGAACCGAAGGTACCGTTTGGGGAGAGCTGCAGGTCTGACCTGCCCACATAGAGGCAAAGTAAGAGGGCAGTACAACAGACAAGCAATGGGAACAAAGCTGGGAAGTCCCTGAGGAATCTGAATTACAGACTTCTGATATGGGGGTACCTCATCTGAACTGGGTGAGGTTACTTAGAGTGGGGCCATACTGGAAATCCAAAGATGTATGTAGATGGAGTTGGGGTCACTAGACCATTCATTCCTGACTACAGGAATATCAATGGGGGCTAACAGGAGGCACACCTCTCAGTCAAGAATGCTGAGGACTAAAAGGGTGTAAATGCTGACATGAATCCCTGAAAGAAAAGGGGATTGGAATGATGGGTTATAATAGATCAAGCTCGCTGTTTAACAGGGTCACCCATCTACTCTGAGTCAAGACAACAATTAAGACTGTGAACTATTGGGAAGGCCTTTGTTTCATTATTTCAGTCTCTGTTGACATAAGATAGGCAGGATAAGCAATCCCAAGGAAGCAGCAAAGGAACAAAGGTTTCTGAGATGGGTGGGGCATGGGAGAGGAGGAAAGGGTGGTGTGTTTGAGCTTTGATCCAAGAAAGACAGGGACAAGGGAATAGCAAGGTTTCTCAAATTGAGGGTGCTCTCGAATGTATTTGAGAAGAATTGCTGAGGTGGATGATGGGTGAACATGACAGTGAAGCAAGAAGAAAGAAAAAGAAAAAAAGGAAAGAAGAGGAAAGTAAAACCTATATGTGCAGGAATAAATATAGATATGTATAGATATGTAAATTCAACAAAGAAACAGATAGACTTTGGGCCTCTACTTAAGTTTTACCTCCAAAAAAGAATGCTTTGTGACTGAGCCCAGGTGGCGTAGTGGTTGTGCACAGGACTGAGGCCCACTGGGTTGGAGGTTCAACTCCAGCAGCAAGGCTGGGCCTCCTACTCCCACCACCAGGGGCAGTGATGCCCCCCCCCCCAAAAAAAAGAAAATAATAAAAGAAAATTAAAAAATTAAAAAAAAAAAGAATGCTTTGTTCTAATAATGTGGCACTCTATCATATTCACCTTCCAGACTCAATCACTGAAGGCAAAATGGGTGCATATGCAAATGTGGTAAAGAAAGCTGAGGGTACCCAGCCACTAAAAGATATAGCATCTTGGGCTGAGCTCCGGTGGCATAGTGGTTGTGTGCAGGACTGCAGCCCACAGGGTTGGCAGTTCAAATCCAGCAGCAGCTCTCCAGGAGCAAGGCTGGGCTTCCTACTCCCACCAGGGGGCAGTGATGCCCACACACAAAAAAGAAAAAGATACAGCATCACAATGACTTAAGGTTAAACATGCAACCATCTAGCATAGCAGGGAAGCAACAAAGCCCACATGGAAGAAGTACTCCAGACTGTGTACTCATGAAATGTCAACGGGGAGAGGTATCAAAAGTTCAAAAACAAGCAATCAAGTTGCCACGAAGAAGCGTAGACAAAGGGGAGACCCCAAACCCCCCTATAAGATAATCTCACAGAAGGGTCACACAGAAGGAATAATAAATCTAGGTAGCGGTATAGCATTGATGAAGCACATAACTATCTTCTAGTTCTTTAAGATTTCTTCCTCTTCTTATTATGGTCTTTGTTAGACTTGCAAGTGTTCCATACATGAAAGCCAAGATAGATAGATAACCCACCAGAAACAGAAACTTTTAACAGGAGTAATGATTGCCTCAGAGTATGGGAAGTGTGCGGGGAGGGGAAGCTGATAATAATGATGACTGTATAACTCCACTTGAGGTGAATGAATAACAGAATTGCGGATGAATGGATACGTTGGATGGTGTAAGATATGACAATAATAATAAAAATATATAATGTAATAAGGGCTCCTCATTGGGGGATAGGGTGAGGGAAGAAGGAGAATAAAGGGGAGCTGATACCAAAGACTTCAAGAAGAAATTATTTTGAACTGAAGGTAGTAGCAATTGTATAATCGTGCTTGATCTACTGAACTAAGGATTATTATAATATCTGTAAGACATCTCAATAAAATGAATAAATAAAATTAAGTGAATAAGCCGAGATGGAGGATATATCATGAAAAGATAGTGTCACACTTTGATCTTTCAATAAATGCTTTTATAGCATTGCTTTTTACTTGCTCTTCTATATATGAAGGAGCTTCAAAAAGTTACTGGAAAAATTCTATTATCTTTCAATTCCATTTTCCCAGGAACTTTCTGAACCCCTCGCCTCTCATAGGTGTGTGTTGTTTATGCCTCACATCAATTCCCATTCATACAGGTTCTCTAGGACAGAGTAGAACCGAAACCTGTAGAGCTCCCTACTCTGTAATTCTTATTCAAAAGAGCCCTGATGGTGCGGTGATTAAGTACTTGTCTTTTATCTCAAAGGTTGCTGGTTCAAACCCCCCCAGGTACTCCAGGGAGGAAAAGCTATAGGAGCCTGCTTCTGCAAAGATTCAGTCTTGGATGGAATTGCCCTATGGGGCAATTCTACTCTGTTCACTTGGGTCTCTATGAGCCATAAATAATTCACCAGCCATGGACTTTTGGTTGAATGTTTATAAGAGCACATCACGAGGTCTTTTCTCCCACCGAGTCACTGGTGGGTCTGAACGACCAATGTTTAGATTAGCAAAGAAGCACGTAACCATTGCATGTTCACTCCTTCTCTCTCCCTCTGCTTACTCCCACAAATATAGAGATATACATGCACTATGTTCCCAACCTAACCACCAACTCATGCTATTATCTTTTCTTTGATAGTGTTTTTTGCATACAATAACATTGTGTGTGTGCATGTGTGTGTCAGTTATCTTTCAGGCCAGTTACGCTTGGCCTTTCAATAAGACCTTCTTTCTCAACTTTCAAAATTCATGAATATTAGCAATTTCAATTGTAGCATTACTAAAGTCTTGCTACCCAATGCCATATGGAAGATATTAGTAATCCACAACTAAATCTTCTACCACACTACTCGCAATTTCTATATAAATAGAATTCAAACATTATATACTACCTAGTCATTACGTGAATGGAAAGATGATAAAAGTACATAAGTTTCTCAAAATTATAAAATATTTCCATTGCAAATTAATTATACAATACTTAAAAATAGAGAATATTGTTAAACAATAGAAAATTGGTGATTAATAGTCTAACAATTCAGCCACCTGAAACACGTATTCTATTTTGTCAACAAATATAAAAATTTTTACATATTAAGCCAAAATAAAATTATCCTCACCATTGAGAGTAGAACATCTTTATTTTATTTAGAACACTTTTGTAAATAATCAAAGCTAAAAAATTCTATTTTGGCTGAGCCCCGGTGGCATAGAGGTTGTGCGCGCGACTGCGGCCCACTGGGACGGAGGTTCAATTCCAGCAGTGGGGCTGGGCCTCCTACTCCCACCACCGGAGAGCAGTGATGCCAAAATATATATATATATATATATATATATATATATATAAAATCAATTTCTAAAGTTCCCTATTTAGGGGGGGGGGGACAAAAAAGTTCACTATTTATATCATTTCTATTCTTTTGACAGTATATGTCTATTAAAATTATTTAACTTACTCCTGATTTATGAAGACATGCAGCTTATTTACTTTCTTCTTTGCCATTTGCATTTATCAACAATATTAGTATATAACTACATAGAATATTAAGGAAATAGCAATTCATTTTTTAAAAATGATTTTATTGGGGGCTCATACAACTCTTATCACAATCCATACATACATGCACTGTGTCAAATACATTTGTACATTTTTGCCATCATCATTTTCAAAACATTTTCTTTCCACTTGAACCCGTGGTATCAGGGCTCATTTTTCCCCCTCCCTCTCCCACCTTCCCTCCTTCATGAACCTTTGATAATTTATAAATTGCTATTATTTTGCCATGTCTTACACTGACCGATGTCTTCCAGAAGAGTATCCTCAGGGGAGGGAAGGAAAAAAGAGAAGCTGTTATCAAGGACTCAAGTAAAAAGAAAATGTTTTGAAACTGATGATGGCAACATTCGTACAAGTGTGCTTGACACAATTGATATATGGATTGTTATAAGAGCTGCAAGAGCCCCCAATAAAATGATTTATTTTAAAAAAGAAGAAGATTGTCCAGGTCAGTTGAAATAAATATTATAGCAGATGATCGAAGGGTTCTCAAAGGGGAAGGAATCTCTAAAAGTAGGGCAACTTGTTTTTTATACACTGAGACTATGAGATGAGCAATGAGATTTACAGCAAATTTCTAATATAATCCCCTTATATCAATCGGATTAATATCTTGAATGAATGGAGTGAATGAACACTCTTGAATGAAGAATGAATTTATAACAAGAGTTTATCACCTTGACATGCTCACAGTACTTTGAAATACACAGAGAAGATGACTTGAATACAAAACACTAGTTGAAATTCAATGTGGTTCACAGTAAAGGTGCAGTAGCTTTCTATTTGTAGAACAAAGAATCTCCACCAGAAACATATACAACTAAAATATTTCTCAAGTGCAATGATCGAGTCTTAAAAATATATACTTTTTACTCTGCAATTCTTTCCTGCCCCTCATTTCCCTGCATTTTAGACTGTTTAGCATTAAGTGAACAAACCAGAATAGAATGCACATTGTTAAAAGATCAATTTACTAATTCTATTTAAGAGCCACATACAAGCACTTATAAATTTAGCCAATTGGGGGGGGGGGGGGAAGAGGCATCATCCTTATATAAAACGGCAGGGTGAGGAGTGGGGCGGGAAATCCCTGCTATACATATGAAGCACAGTTTAAGCCCAATACAACTGACCAATCAAAATTAGTGAATGCACTGCATCTCTCTGCAGTGGAGAGAAGCGACAAGGTAGGCTGTCATTCTGCAAAAGCTGCTCAGGAAGGCTTTCCTCTGAAAAGCAGTGCTGTGCCTTTTTTAGAAAGACTGATCTAAATGTTGCCTCCAGAGATGAGAAGCCTTCAGTATGTTAAATTACTTTCATTATGTCTTTTCAGATGCTTATTGATTCCACAGTAGGAAGAGTGAGAGACTGCAGCAGCCTCTAAGCAGCACGATGTGTTCTATACATTAGCAGGACTGCTGAAACAATGGCACAGTACAGGCACATATTTTTCTTGAGGTCATTTTGGAAGAGATGTGTATGACCCTTTTTCCCTCGTCCTACTCACAAGTGAACAAAATGAATCAATCAAACTGGAAACGCTTCAAGTACATCAAGAATCTATCAAATCTTCACCCGAGGTAAGACGTGCTCCTTATGCTCGGATACAGCTGCTTTTGAATCAGCACAGCGGGGTAAAATTACTTTGGGAGATTTCAGCCTAAATTGTATGAGTTACTTTGTTTAAGTCTACTTATTGTTAAAGATGTAATTTTCAGATCTACTTAAGACATGCTATAGTTTGAATGTCATTTTTAGAATGTATTGTTAAATACAAAGAATTTTCTTTGTTAATTCACTACGAAGACACCAGCTTTAAATTATTTCACACAGATTGAATAGTCTTAATGTTTCTCAGTGTTCCACAAAAAGAAAACCTTCAATATCTTGAAAGAACCAGGTTTAATATTTAATTATCATTTATTGCTTAATTTTCAGATAAGAATGTTCACTGAAAATTAACCATTTTGTAGTTTGGCTTTTTATTGCCTTTGCATTTCAACCACATGAACGATTCATCAATGGAAATTTATAGTATCTTATCATAGAATCTGTTTTAACAGCTAAAATGCAAACCATGTGCTAAGAATTAGCCAAGCTCTAATATTCTTAGAGCAGAAAATACTGTCAAATCTATTACAAATCCAAGAGGGAATGACAGGATATTTCATGTATGCTAGTGGCTCATATTCTCTGAAAATACAGGTTACCTTCCAAAACGGGAGCAGAAATTAGTTTTAAAAGACAGTTTTTGTCTCATGATTTTACTTGTAAAGTTACAACTGCTGTTTGATAAGATTACATATACATTTTTTGTTAGGAAAAGGAAACATATTCTTTAAAGAAAGCTTTAATTTTATGCCTACAGTCCTGGCTGTGAAAACATAACTTATTTATTTTAATAACCAATGCTACATGATTTTAAAATATTTTCAATTAATTGGAAATTATTAGGCACTCAATTCCTTAACCATGATTTCTTTTTCTTTTTCACAAGGGCCCACAGTCACTAATTCAGTATTTACAACTGCCCTAATGAAGAATGCAACTGAGCAAGCATCTCCATAGCTGTCTAAGCCACAGACTGCAGGATGTTCTTCTGACACATGATTTTAAGACATTAAGGAGTTAAAATCGGGGACGAGGTCGACATTGCTACTGGGATATAACAAGTCAACGGTGTCCTAAGAAGACGCCAGATAAAGGCTGCCCAAAAGAAAACATTATAACTGTAAAAGCCTGAAAACAAAATGGTGAGAATTTTTAACGGGGGAGTTTATACTGTAACATGCCAGAATTATGGATGCTACTGATTCTTGAAGAGGCCTGAAACATGAATTTCCAAAAGGAGAATGTATATACTTTACCAGCAAGTTAAAGGAAGCTTTAACAAATGTTTTCTGCACTATTCTGATATTCATATCAATTGATATGACTAATGGATTTTTTCCATCTGAGTTTTATGACCAATTATGTTTCCTCTTCTAATGAAAGCAAACCAAATTAAGTAGCAGGTGGTTTTTATCAAAAAGAACATGGACTGGATTTATAATACAAAGCAAGTTATGTGATCAAGAAACCAATTTAAAATAATGAGGATTGCTTTATACACTTGTAATTTACGAAAGGATGTCTAAATACATTATAGAAGCTAGAAACCTTATGTTTCCTTTTTGGTTTCCACACATCCTGGAATATAAAGAGACACTCTCGTATATCCCTTCAGAGGGAAACATAATTCCTATCATTTGAGGATATTTCCTCTTGGTCGTGACTTCTTAAAGCAAAACAAAGTATTATGTACTGGGCTTTAGAAATGCACCGGCCAACTAAATTTCACAATTCGTGCAGTTGAAGCATTGGAAAGGAAAATGAAAGCATGACATGAATAAAGCAAGACATGAAATAAACACAGCTACTGCATTGTTGTCAGGGGAAAATTCTTGTCAAAAGTCTGGCAAATGGCATCGTGTATCCATTTGTGAAAAACTGCCATAGAAAGCCAAAAGGCCCATAAGGCAACAGCAAACAGGTAGGTCTGAAGATGCATGGACCCTTCACACTGGTTAACATTTTACCAAAAATAAGAGCTTTTCTCTAGCGGAATTGCAGTTTTCTTAATGATCAGTCAACTTGACATTTCTGTTTTAATTGTAAATTTAACTGATGTGACAAAAACCTGATGTTTATTCTGCCAGATCAGAAAATTTGACATACTTAAAATTTCCATTTTTATAGGCATCCAGTTTGAGCAAAGGCCATCAGTTACTTGAATAAATATGCCTCTAGCAATGCTTCATATTATATTCCAAACAGATTGATAACATTAGCGTTTGTGTCTGTAATATTAATTTCAAAAATAACATGCATAAGTACAATTCTTTCCCGAAACTTGCTAAAGGTTATAATCAAATGAAAGGGTCATGTAATATCTGAAAATGTTAAGATTTTAAGTTGTATTGAAATAGAAATTTGCAATCAAACTGTGCACTTGAAATGTGAAATATAGTTGGTTATATGATTTCTTATTTTAAACTGAACATACTGGTTACTGGATTACTGGCACTTGAACCAAAAACTAGACATTATTTTTATAAATCATGCTAGCCCCCCATACATTAAACACAGATTTGTATCTATAAGCTAAGGAGTGGGTTTTCTATATTTCAAATTGTACACTGGTTCCTTTATACATAGACTTCATAAACAATGTGTAACTTATAAAGCTTCCTTTAAAAATGAGCTGCAGATACTATTTTCCCTATGATTTCATTTCTTACTAGAAATGTATTTAAAGAAATAAAATCAACTGGTTTATAAATTATCATAAACCACTTAAAAAAGAGATTCTCAATATGACATTAAATTTCCGTTTTCTCCTTTCACAAAATTCTCCCCCCGCCATGCCTTCCCCTCCTCAAAAAAGGAGGGTGTGGCCACAACATATAATCATTCATGAATGGTTATTGCTCTTTTACCAAGCTTTTTGGTTTCTTTCTACTGCTAACATAATTTCTTTTTTTCTTCCATTTTGTCTAAGTTTGCTGAGTATGAAATTCAAAGAAAAAGGTCATTTCTCTAACCACGCAGTACAAGCCTACATAAATGTCATATATAAAATACTTATCATTTGCCTATGTCTGTAGAAATAACTCTAGATACCCCTTTAAGCCCACTGCTGGCTTCTGAATCAGAATTTTAATGAAGAACATGGGCAAAATAGTTTAAAACCAACTGGTGCTCTGTATGATTTATCATTTTAAATGAACACTTGTCCTGTTCATTTGAAATCTCCCAGGAATAATTACACCTACACTAATTATGCTAGAACATATTAAAATAGCATTTATTTTCCACCTACTCACAACATTTTTAAATGAAATTTTAAAACACTTGGGTTAAAATTACTTTTGCATATTGGGTAGTTCGATGCTACAGAAATATACTTTGCCTCAAACAATGCGCGTGAAGAACCCAAATAAGAAACCCCATTTTAGTAAATTCAGTTGGTAGTATACAAGAGTCATCCACATACAGATAGTTCTTTAAAATAAGACTCAGTTCCTTTTACAGCTAAACAATACAATCTGGATTAAAAAAAAATAATAATGTGTTCATGACTAGCTATAAACTTAAAAACGTAAGCCCGTGGTTGTTAGGTACACAATAAGAAAGAGTTTACAGAGGGCACATGTTTGATACGAGTCAGTTAAATTGCCAAATATCAATAGTGTATTCTATTTCACTTTCTAGGAAACACACCTACTGCTCCAAAAGAATGTGTTTTTCTCCCATTCTGGAAGTCAACATGCAGTCGGAATCTAACATTACAGTGCGAGATGACATTGATGACATCAACACCAATATGTACCAACCTCTGTCATATCCATTAAGCTTTCAAGTGTCTCTCACCGGATTTCTCGTGCTAGAAATTGTGTTGGGACTTGGCAGCAACCTCACCGTACTGGTACTTTACTGCATGAAATCCAACTTAATCAACTCTGTCAGTAACATCATTACAATGAATCTTCATGTACTGGATGTCATCATTTGCGTGGGGTGCATTCCTCTAACTATAGTGATCCTCCTGCTTTCTCTGGAGAGTAACACCGCTCTCATCTGCTGCTTCCACGAGGCCTGCGTGTCTTTCGCGAGTGTCTCCACAGCAATCAACGTCTTTGCCATCACTCTGGACAGGTACGACATCTCCGTCAAGCCTGCGAACCGAATCCTGACCATGGGCAGGGCTGTCATGCTCATGATCTCCATCTGGATTTTTTCTTTCTTCTCCTTCCTGATCCCCTTTATGGAGGTCAATTTCTTCAGCCTTCGGAGTGGAAACACGTGGGAAAACAAGACGCTTTTGTGCGTCAGCACAGACGAATACTACACCGAACTGGGGATGTATTACCACCTGCTGGTACAGATCCCCATCTTCTTTTTCACCGTGGTCGTCATGTTGATCACCTACACCAAGATCCTCCAGGCTCTCAACATCCGCATAGGCACACGGTTCTCCACGGGGCAGAAGAAGAAAGCAAGGAAGAAAAAGACCATTTCTCTGAGCACGCAGCACGAGCCCAGCGACATGGCTCACGGCGGCGGCGGCGGCGGCGGGCGCAACGTCGTCTTCGGGGTCAGGACTTCGGTTTCCGTGATCATCGCCCTGCGGCGGGCCGTGAAACGCCACCGCGAACGCCGCGAGCGGCAAAAGCGAGTCTTCAAGATGTCCTTACTGATTATTTCTACCTTTCTGCTCTGCTGGACACCCATCTCTGTGTTAAATACCACCATTTTATGTTTAGGCCCAAGTGACCTTTTGGTAAAATTAAGGTTGTGCTTTCTCGTCATGGCGTACGGAACAACTATCTTTCACCCTCTGCTGTACGCGTTCACCAGACAGAAATTCCAAAAGGTCTTGAAAAGTAAAATGAAAAAGCGAGTTGTTTCCATCGTGGAAGCTGATCCCATGCCTAATAATGCTGTCATACATAACTCGTGGATAGACCCTAAAAGGAACAAGCAAATTACCTTTGAAGACAGTGAAATCAGAGAGAAATGTTTGGTACCTCAGGTTGTCACAGACTAGAGCCACGTCGAAGTTTCACCAAAATCACACTCGATGAGTCTTACATGAAAATTGTAAAAAGTACAATTACTGCCAAATGGAAGGGGTAAAGTTTTCAAGTATCGGTTATGTTGTAAATTTTCAATGTAAATGTCAATTAGATTAGGCCATATATATTCAATTTCTTCATGACTTAATGTATTTGTTGCATGGCAGTTTGTTGAAGTAACATCATGTGTATATTTTGTCACTATTATGTCCATCAGAAGATATTAATGTAAGTCCTATTTTCTAAAGAATAAATACATAGCCTTAAAACAAGTGTACAACTTTCAAAATGTAACTGACACAGGTATCCTTGATTTTTTTGTTATAAAGTGCATTGTTTCTAAGATACTAACTACAGACGTGTTTGTATGATAACAATTCAAACCACACTTTAATATAAAACCAAAAGGCATAGGCTCAAAACAGTTAAAACAATCCAGGAGTTTCTGTACTACTACACTATGTTTTCTGATATAGTATACTTGCTATAATATTTGAAACACAAAACAATTAACTATGTATGAGACATACTTTTTGAATGTAAAAAGCTGTAGCATTAATCAAAGTTCTACAAGTCAAAAACCAGATAATAAGCCACCCTATTAATGCAAGCCAAAGTTAGGGAAGGCTTAAAATTCCATTTTCGACAGGGGGAAGAAAGTTGGATTTTCTAAGGTCAAGGGCACTATACCTAAACATACAAGGGACCGGCGAATCAAGAAAGGAAGAAAAGGAAAGCAAGGAAGCCTCTTCCACCCTTCACCCTGCTTTAAGCTAAGCCACAGGCCCGCAGGCTGCTCCAGCGCTTTGGGAAAAGCCAATGCGTGAATGTGAACAGACTGCCTACCATTCCCCATTCTAGCCTTTCATTAAAATAGAAGATAACCATCTATATCTAAATGCCAGGAAGAATAAGAGGCAAACAAACCAAAAACTCTTATCACTGGAGAAAAAGCTCATAGAGCTGACCAACTGTTTCTAATTTGAGATAAACAGGAACTTCAGAGTGATGCAGCTTACCCAATATTCCTACGCTATCAGACGACCAGTGTTCCAGACTCTAGAGGTCTGCTTCTACTCTGAAAAGTCAGTAACTCTTACTCCTTGTTAGAGTCCACACCACTTATTTTAACCTTAAATATTTTCTCTCCAGGCCTCAAGTCACACTGGAAAACTATGAAATGACTCATCCCAACTACAAATTCTCAAGATTGGGAACCTCATATCAGTTTCCGAGTGTCACAATCTAGCAACCTATCAATGAGTGCTAATATGGTATTAGAAAATCAGCAATAAGTCATTCAAAATGGACAAGTACTTGCTACCTTAAAATTAGCTAACTCGATTATTTTGTATTCTAATTTTTTAACACTGCATTCACTAAAATAAAAAAAAACTCGGTTTTAAGTGGGAAAAAAATTGTCAAACAATTTAATGATAACTTTAGTGCAAGTGAATGAGATTCAGTCAATATCATTTATTGAATACTTTGAAATCCTTAGGGAATTAAGTATGATGCAATAGCTTGAATCCCCTAATGTCACCTAGTAGATTAAGTAGTGCTTTGTTTCTGATGATGTTAACAATGATCTCAAATATGGTAGAGCCCAGTTTTCTGCAGTCTATTTCCTACTGTTTTAGAAATATTTCAATTATACAAATATTTCAAGTTAACAAAATGTAACATAAGCAAATGAAACTTATTTTTTAAAACTCATGAGGAATTAAGACTTCATGACTAAAGATATTAAGAAAACTTTTATTCGCTAAATATTTGGCACAGTGTACACCTCCTAATAGCCTCATTAAAAATTTTTAAATGGGAATTTAAAATTTGTATCCCTAGAGCATTAAATAAAAAATATTTATATTTAGTTTATAATATTAATAAAATTAGACCTTTTAGAGTCGATATGTGTAAAAAAAAAGTCTTTACTTATGTTTTAAATATTTTTTAACATTCAAGTCTGCCAGCATGCCAAAGAACTCAGTTTACAACCATAGATTGCTAATATATTTACCTAATTGCTTTTATGCCCTCTGTGATAAGAAACAAGTAGCAATTATTCTTATGTTCCTCTCTACTCCACAATGTCTATCTATTGCATATCATTATTGGACCTGATGATAAGTGTTTTAGCACCGATGAGCTTTCAAAGGGCCCGGCGGGTAGAGCGCTCAGTTGCGAACGAAAAGGTCAGTGGTTCAAACTCTCCACTGTCTTCTCAGAGGAAATGTGGGGCAGGGCCATCTGTAAACATTACAACCCCGGACGCACTGTAAGGCAGTTCTAATCTTGAAATCCTATCGTGCAGTTCCACACAACTAATGGGCACATAAAGATACATTTACTGATTTACCACAAAGAAAAGTCACACCATGAAAACTTTAATAGGCTTTAAATGTGTTTAGAAGTACACAATATGTAAACCAAAATAATATTTATGTGTTAAAAACTCTGCTTTTAAGAACAAGTCACAAATGTGTGCAATTTCTAACCTGCTTAACACAGAGAATGAAAAGCTTAGACAACACTTCTTTTTTATTAAATGTTTTTTCTATGCAAAACTGAGTTACCTTTATTTTCCTCATGTGAACCTGCCTGCCACTGTGTCAGTTTTTCTCTTTAGTTCAAAGGATTTACCAGAAAATAAGCAATTAAAAAAATTTTTTCCTGTTAACATGAAAAAAATTCAATGCAAAAGACATAGCGGCAGCAATAGGCTGTACACAGAATCTGCTCGCCCCCTGCGACATGTTCTACCCATGTGCTTCCAGTAAGAGCGAGGACGCGAGCTGCTCCCTGAAGACAGCCTGACAGCCTGACAGCGTCCCATCCTGACGCAGGGTGCTGAGCCAGAACAGACTCAATGGCTGCGGGTCCGGGTTGGTTTTATTTTCAGTTTGGTGTACAAATTAGGTATAAACATTAATTTCTCTATGCTTTGTGGGGTTAACTCTTCATAGATCATTAGAATTAAAGAGAAATAAGAACTTGACTTTAACATCACTCAAAGACAAAGTATAGGGATTTTTGTTTACCCTTTTGTTCTATTTGCTAGCTTAATGATATTAAGCATTCTACCAGTTACAATCCAAGTGGATTGTAATTGAAAATTAAATTATTTATAAGTACGTTGCTTAATAAAATGCCATTCATAACACTTCTGTACTTCTTACCATTGGTAGGCTCATTTTTAAGTGTGATCTATTTTTACAACCATCAAAGAAAATTATAATAAACCTCACTTCTATGAACGCTTAACTAAGATTCAACTTAAAGGTGGAAACCTAAAATTATAAGAAAACAGTGCTGTACGACAGTTGTATTTCACAGAATGATTTCAAAGGTACTTTCCAAAGTCAATATACTTTCATTTTATGATTATCCAAGTAGGTATGCTTTGTAATTGAATTAGCACTTAGACTCTTAGAGTGCCAAAAGAATTACTGGGAGATTCTTTGAATTGGAGTCATTATTCTGAAGAGCTTAAACTTTGGAATAGAGGCATTTTAAAAGTATGGCGATGCCTATTTAAAAAAAAAGCAGAATGTGGTAAATTAAAAGTGTAAAATTACTCAGCGCTTTAAGAAGAAAGGGATTATGTCAGAGTCAAGAACAGCCTAAACAAAGAATCGTTGAGAAAAGCTCGTGCAGAATATTCTGAGAACAGCAAATTGTTCTCTTTAGAAGGAAAGTGGGGCAGAAGTGAGCAACTGATCAGAAAGCTTGACAGGGGCCAGCAGGGAGAAGGCCTGCAGCACCAGAAGGGACAGTAGTCTTAGCAAGGAAGCAGCAGCGTGAGGTATGAGCTTTAAAACACTAACAAGGAGGGGCTTCAAAGAGTGTGTGGGAAAAGGGAATGAAAAAATTGTGGAATTTTGCTAAGAACTTTGAAGGCTCCTCACAAAAACAGCAAAATCACAGGGAACATCATTCGGGTAAGAAACACGAGGCCGGGCGCCATTGCCATCACCTTGCTGGGTCGGGGTAGGTCTGGCAAACCGAGCTGGCAGGAAGTGGGCAGCATCTGCACTGTGACAGGCATGTGACTCGGCTGGGTTTGCCAAAGGACTGCCAGGTCTCTGGTCAAAGACAGAAGAATAAACCGTGGTGCCTACAGGAACCATACCACAAGGGATTCTCCTTGGGCGGGGATCCAAGAGTTACTTCACTATACTTTGCAAAAACTACACAGGTAATAACAGCAGAAAAACCAAACATAGTAAAAGCAGAAAACAAAGTGGGAATGGAACATTATTCAAGGAAACATTCCAGTTATTAGAAGCATTGAAGATATTGTTTAAAATTATTTACCTCACATGTGGCATGTTAGTTTAGTCTTTAGTTTTTCCATTAAAGACAAGTAGTCAGTGAAACTCACAGCAAACCTAAACTAGCGCTGCCAACTCAAATTTTTTCATTCCATTTTCCCACAAACTGTGATTCCATTCCCAGTCACCCTGGAAAACAGGGTAGCACTGCCCCGTTGAGAGTCCAAGGCTATCTGTCTTGACGGAAACAGACTGCCGCATCTCCCCCATGGCGAGGCTGGTGGATTCCCAGCACTTCACCGCTGTGCCACCCTGGCTCCGTCAACACGACAGCTCATTGAAAATGCTAAGGAAAAGAGCTCGAGTCATATTATCAGAGAAGGAAAGGAGGAAAGAATAAAACAGGAATATAATAACAAGAAAAAAGATCTAAAATACGCAGAGATGCTGAGCTCTTAGAGAAATACAAAGAGAATGCAGAACTGTGGGTTAGAGTTCACAGAAGAAAATAGCTTTTTCTAAAATGCATTCAAAATTATTTTTTCTCATCTTTAAAAAAACTCCAGTTGATCAACAGAACAGAAAATATGAAAATGCATGGTATATGAATAGAATTAAATGTTAGAATATTCGAACTAATGAGTAGAATTAAATACTAGAATATCAGAACAAGCCAATGACATTTGAAACAGTGGTGCCGAGATGAAGAAGCAGATGGAAAAATTCATCACTGATATGAAAGAATCTTTATTTTTGCTACTGAAAAAGCTGAACAATACGACTATTATATATAATAATATCTCTCTCCTTTCTTATGATAAAATAATATGTGGAAATAACCCTAAGGAACCCAGTAAGCTACACGCCTGTCTTTCAAGCAGGACGGCTATGTCCTTCGACCAGCAAGTAGTAAAGAGTGCTTACCCTGCCACCGCCACCACCATCCATCCTCTATCACTTTCCAACCCGGCAGCATCAAATACCATCAAGAAGAGCTGAGTCTGTCTGGGTGGTGGGGTCATTTTCCTCACCCTGCTGACATGAATGCAAGGTGTCATATATTTCTGAGAAGTTATTTAGAGGTACAAGGTCAGAACAAAAATGTCTACCAACTCTTCACAATGAATGGAACGAGATGGTAAGGTTAGAGAGAATCACTTCATCCTGCAGACAGATATGGACATACTATACAAATAGTAGAAACGTAATAATTTCTAAAACTTAATATAATGTGTATATTTTAATACTGACTGCTAAAGAATGAGAGTCCTGGCCACATTAATCTATGACATAGCAGCTGAGCCCTGGTGGCACAGTGGCTGTGTGTGGGACTGCGGCCCACAGGGTTAATGGTTCAAATCCAGCAGCAGCTCTCCAGTAGCAAGGCTGGGCTTCTTACTCTCACCAGGGCCATGATGTGAAAAAAAAAAATAAATTATGACATAGCAGTGAGAAATATGTGTGTGAACTTTTTTTGAAGCTAAAAAGTGTATGAAAATAAAATGACAATGGAATTTTCCATGAACGTTCTCAAAGCTCCCTCAAGTGTCAGTCAGTAATAACAAATACAGTACCATATTAAAATACATATTTCTTGTTAATTGGAAAAGAGAAGAACTAAAGATAAAAAAGATATATATTTCACTTATAATTCCTTTCAAAAATCAAAGCCATTGTATAAGAGTCAATTCTAACCCACGGTGAATGAGAGGCCATGGTGGAACTTCCTTGGTTCCTAAGGCCGTTAAGTCTTAATGGACACAGACTGCCCTGTGGGTCTGCTGTGGGGCCCTGGGTAGCTTCAAACCATGCTCCTTGGGGTTGGCAGCCCAGGCTTTAACCATGCCACCACTAGTGCTTCTGAAATGTACACATTAAATAAATTTACTTATCTTTTACTTTTTTTTCCTGGTTATTAAATGAGTCTTTATTGTTTTCTTTTGTCGTTCTTAACTAGCTGGGCTTTCCACTGCACCGCTGTTGATGTCATCTATGATGTCATGAGGGTGGCTTCCATCAACATTGCAGCTCACAGACTGGGCAGTCCCCAAGATCTCTGTAATAGTCCCAGAGAGTTCTCGGACCAAAGATCGGTGCTGCATCTGACAGGCAATGCAGACAATCTCATTGAAAGTGATATTTCCACTATGCTTAATGTTTTTCTGCTTCTTTCTATCCCTGGGTGGTTCCTTGAGGGCTTTGATGATCAGGGCAGAGGCAGAAGGTCCACTTCAAACTGGGCTTGTCTGTTCTGAATGGTCAGTTTCACAGTAATCCTTATGCCCTTCCAGTCACCAGTTGCCTTGGCAATGTCATCACCAACCTTATTTGGGGACAAACCCAGCGGGCTGATCTTGGGGGCGAGTGTGAACGTGGCACCGCCTTCCCCACTGGTGCACCTTAAGTACACGGCTTTGACCTCGTTGGGGTCGAACTTGGGTGGCACGGCGGCGGCGGCTGGTGTCGGATGAACCCAGATGCGGAAGACCAAAGAAAGTTGCACCGAATCCTCCTTTTACTTTTAACTGTCTACTTTCCAAATCTTAAAAACTCAACCATCTTCCTTAGCTATTATTTTTTTATGATTACTTCTAATAAATAACAAAATGCTAGCAAACTACAGCTACCTAACTTTATAGAAATGTCTGACTTTCATTCTATACAATACTAATCTGTAATAAAATGTAACATAAATAAATAATTTTCAAACTCTTGGTCCAATTGTATGTTTTTTGGGGGGGCATCACTGCCCTCTGGTGGGAGTGGGAGTCCCCGCCTTGCTCCTGCAGAGCTGCTGCTGGATCTGAACCGCCAAGCCAGTAGGCTGCAGTCTTGCACTCAACCACTGCGCCACCAGGGCTCAGCCCCCAATTGTATGTGGTCACTCTATACAAATCCTTACTTTCCGTATCTAAAATGCCAATGTGTGTGTGTGTGTGTGTGTGTGTGTGTGTGTGTGTGTGTGAGAGAGAGAGAGAGAGAGAGAGAGAGAGAGAATTGAGCGGGGGAGATGTAAACATGCCAGGTGGGAGGTCCTAAATCAACTTCACTGAATCAGGATCTCTGGGAATAAAGTGCTGAAAAATATTCATGTCAGTAAGTATATTAAGGTGCTATGGGAAAGTTTTAAGAACTCCTGTCTTTTTGCTGTTGTTTTATCTTTTCTTTTTTAAAAAGATATTTTATTTTGCGTGGGGTGCGAGTTTACATAGGAAATCAGGTTCTCCTTAACCAGTCTGGAAGGGGCCCGGTGGTGACACAGTGGGCTACAGACATGAAGTCGGCCGTTAGCAAGCCCACTGCTGGCTAGCGGGAGGAGAAGGAGCCTTTCTACTCCTGAGGAAATATGGTGGCTCCGAATCCCACAGGGGTGGTTGGACTAAGTCCTGTGGGCTGGCGAGGCATCACGACTGACTGGATGGCAGGGAGCTTGAATAAATGTAACAATGTATCAGAGAAAGATGAAGCTGCCTGTTCCCATAAAACTTTACAGTCTCCGAAATCCTATTTGAGGTCAGGATGAGTCAGAAAGTATTTGGTTTGGGTGTTGTTGCTGTTTTTTAACATTTTTATACAAATTGTTCCCTACTAATTACAATGTGTCAGCATTCTCATTTTTATAAAACTGAGAGGAGAGCTTTAGTTGTTTAAAAACATTTATCTCAATGTTAATTCTTTTGCTAAATCTGCGGGCACATTCTGGATCCAGTGAGATGCTTTCATGAAACATCTAAAGAAAAAGGGAACAGCCCGTCCAGACGACTCTCACTAGCTTTCTGCGGCGAGGCACCCAGACTGCTGGACATTCTCAGGGATGGCCTAGAGCCTCCCACAGGCAGAGTTCTTACCACATCGGACAAAATGCACATGTTTGCCACACTTCTCCATGGTCAGAATAAGTTTTAATGAGTTGTCTTATTTTTTCAATTAAAGGTATATCTATAAATTTATAAGTTATAGTTCCAGTCTCTAAAGACAACTATCAGATTTACAAAAATAACGATCCTAAAGGGCAATAATAATCAAAACTGGGGGAGGGGGGAAAGCAATGAGGTAATAAATTTACTTCAAAACTAACTGACAACTAGTCCTCAGAATGGAGCCCCATCATATTTTAGGGTTAAAATCCATCAGCTAGGATGCATTTCATCTTATTCTGATCAGAAAGTCAGTTTTTGGCTCTCCTTAATAGACTTTTTGTTCATTTCATCCTCCTCATCATCATAATTTCTATTAAAACAAAGCACCATGTACAGAAAAGAAGAATTTTTTCTAAAGTTGAGTTTCAATAAAAATATTGAAACATTACACTTTGTGTATCTTTGAACAGATGCTTCTCCAGTTAGGTGGATGGTTTGAGTCAAACACTTTTCTTTTGTTATGCCATCAAAAGCGTTTATGAAATATTCAGCTGCTCCATGATAAATTCATGATATCTTTATTTAATCTTCTATTCTATTTTATAACAGCTTAAGTAACACTAATGTTTGCTAGCTACTGCAAACGGTACTGCCCAAATACTATCCTAGACATTTTTTTCACCCACTACTTTGATAATATCTTCTGTTGTAACTCTTTCACTTGCTAACATACTCACGGATTGACTCGTAGGACCAAACTTGAACGATTTAGAATTGAAAAGGACCTGCCAGTGAGCTAAGTCTCCAGTCACCACTCAGGTGACTGAGGGTGACCACCTTACCAAAAGGCATTTGCTGAACACTATATTTCAGACAACGATCAATAATCTGTTACAGGGTTTTCTGGAGTCTCAAAGATCCCATGAACTGTGTAATTTACTTTTGTAATTTTTTTAATGGACATATAACCATGTGGTCTTCCCAGAGGAAACATTTACAATTTTTAAACAGCTTTATTGACACTTAATCCACATATTACGCAATTCAATAATCCAATCATTTCAAGAAGTTGTACAATCAGTAGTATCACAATCAATTTTGAATGTTTCCTTTCCTCCCATGCATGGTTAAATTACTTTTAAAATGAGCTGTGTAATCACCATGAGTTCTATTGAGTACTCCTCCCCCTACCACATACATTGCTAGCTCCCCCTGTAAATTTAATAAGACCCTCAGAACAGTCTAAAACCCAAAACTAAAAGTAAAACAAAACTATTCTTAGTATGAGGAAGAAAGCAAGGTGGCAAAATTGGTAAATGTGACATATTAAGTTACTTATGTATATGCCCTGCCTTATTCTTTTTTCTTTTGCCCTGCCTTATTCTAAGGAGAAGACAGACAAATTGAAAAAGCATATGAAATCAGCTCTAACTAAACTATTTGAGAAAATATGTAAGCAATAAGGCAAAAGGGGTGAAAAATAAGAAAGTCTGGTATGAAATGAAAATGCAAAATACTTATCATTAAGTCCTGTGAGCCAGAAATGGTTCCCTAGGTTTTCTCTTAGGTAATTTAAAGAGGAGAAAAAAAGGATTAATTATTTGACTTTTAGCATCTATAAGATAACCAACCCCCTAGCTCTTCAACAGGAATACCAATGATTCCTGGCGCTAAGACCAGAGAAGAAGGACGTCTCCTGAGTCTTCTTAGAAAGTATACAGACAATGCTTTCCACACCAACATTACAAGAAAGACAAGCTAAACCCCATATGGCTGCTTCTTAGATCTCTTAGTGCACAAAATGGCCACAATGTGACCAAAAAGGCAGCAACTATCATAAGCTTGTTTCCTCTAATTTTCCTCCATTTGTAATAATGGCATCGCATTAAAGGAAATTCAATAAAAAGAATAATATGGAAACAGTACCCAGGTCTCACGCAATTTAAAAAAAAAAGTTCTAGATGGATTAGAAACTTAGATGGAATCCCTAGAACTATAAAGATAGTAGTGGAAAAATACTCCTAATACATGGCATAAATATATGACCAAAGAAAAGAAAAGATACACATACAGTAGACGAAGACAAAATAGATGACTGGGACCTCTTAAAAATCTGATAGTATATAGAGCAAAATCTTTCCCCAACAGAGAAAAAGGAAAACCTGGAAACAGGGAAAGAAAAAAAAAAAACTTTTGGCAATATTAGACAAGGGACTAATCTTTAAAATCTATAGAAAATTTCAACACTTCAACAAGAAAAGGCTGAATAACTCAATTTCTTTTTTGTATAAAACACAATCTCATTTATTGTGAGATTAACAAAATGACGAGATATGCCTGCACAACTAGCTGACCAATGGTTTGGGTGGTCTAGTTATACATTCTAAAACCCTCCCTGTTAGAACCATATGGTGATGAGAATTCTGTATCCTATATTTGTTTAGGACTTCTGGCAGCAATTTTGGAAATCTCTTGATTAGTTGGCTTTCATTCTTGTGGTCTGATTTTTGAGCAAGAAGTTTGTCATGGATGGATCCATGCAGGAGTCTGTGTCCATCAAAGAATGCGCCCTTCTAGAGCTGTGTAACTTTCCTCACAGTCAGATAAAGGCACTTCTCTCTTTAGCAGCAATTCCAACTCCTCTGTTTCTGCTACATCCACTGGACGCTCCCTATATTTGTTAACTTGAAATGGGTTTCCACCATGATGGAGTAATAGTTTCAAGACAACTCTGTGCCCACTAGCAGCAGAATCACGGAGTGAAGTATCATCACCTAATCCTTGTGTGCTTGTGTCCTTGTCTGCTCCAGCTGCTGTAAAGACCTTTGCAATATCATACTATCCAACATTGCAAGCTTCATGCAGTGGTGTCCAAGCTGCAAAACATTGCATTCACATTTGCCCCTAAACTTATTAATTCTTTAACTTGCTTCACATCTCCTCCTATAGCTGCCATGTGTAAAGGAGTTTCACCACGTTCATTTCTTTTATTAACTTTTTGTGATGGATGAGCTGGTGTAAAATCTGGACTGCTGTCTCTTGCTGTTACCTGTATAAGAAGTGCCATGTGCTTTCGCTCAGAGAGTGGAAAGCCAAAAAGAATGCTAACTGGTGTGGATTTCTTTTTTCCAGCTTCCTTTTTTGTCTTCTTTTTTTAGGACCTTCTATCTCTGTGTCTGAATCTCATTCTTCATTTCTTGACAGACTAATGGTAAATGGAAGTTTACACTTAGGGAAGATTTCTTTTTCATCTGCTTTCCCACATCACTCGGGTCAGTTTTTGATATTTTGCTAGAGGATGCAACCTTTTCTTTACTCTTTCTTCCACATGGTTTCCTCTATCGTATTGTTGTCACCGTCAGAATTTTCACTCTCAACTGGTTTTTGTGAACCCACAGTTGGGCATCTTACAGTTCCTCAACTACTGCTTTCATCGATCTTCTCATTCTGGATCTGAATCTGAGTCTGAGCTGGCCATAAGCCAATTTCTAAAATGGGCAGAGAATAGGGATGGAGAGTTTACCAAAGAAGACATTCAGGCAGCCAAGAAACGTTTTCCATCATTAGCCACTGAGAGAAATGCAAATCACAACAATGATACCACCTCACCCTGGCATTGATAGAAAAGTTCTAAAAAGGAAGGGAAAAACAAATGCTTTGGGTGAGGATGTGCAAGGAAACTGGAATCCTCATACACAGTTGGTGGGACTGTAAAATAAATAGTACCATCCCTGTGGAAA